>JAJKFI010000406.1:138135-151393 GCA_029204185.1 Lerista edwardsae
TGAATGAATGAATGAATGAATGAATGAATGAATGAATGAATGAATGAATGAATGAATGTAGATGATGATGATGATAAATGGCTCCCTGCCCGAAAAGGGCAAACAAACTAAAAATGCAGAACACCCCCAGCAACAGCCACTAAAAAGACAAGAGTGAATAGGGACCATCACTCTCCCCCTGTTAAATATAAGAAGAGCACCACTTGAAAAAGTGCCTCTTGCCCAGTTAGCAGGGGTAACAGATGGACCCTTGGCCTGATCCAGAGGCTCTTCATAAGCTCCCCCAGTAGGACATCTCTCAAGACAGCCTCCCACTTATAAGGAAGTGTAACAATGCCCTGGAACTTACAAGGGACTCAGTGCCACAACCTTGCTGCAGATGAACAAGTCTGCACATGGGAACTCATAACCACCTGAGAAGTAAAGAGCCCTGCTGGGTCAGAGCTGTGCTCCATCCAGTCTGCCTCACACCTGACACCTCAAAGGCATCAACGGCAGACGATGGGGGCAGCCCCCTCTCCCATGCTTGCTCCCCAGCAAGTGGCTTTCAGAGGTAGACTGCTTGTGAAGCTGGAGGTTCCATTTTGGTCCATGATGGGGGGGGGCTTCTCTTTCCCTACATGTTCTAAATTTTCTTGGAAGCCTTAAGGGGCAAATTTTGTCAGATTTTTTTTTTTGTAGCCCAAGTAATGTCTTCTGCACCCTTATTCATTTTTGCAACAGTTACCGGTATAGAACACACTGCAGTAAGATTGTAATTAAAGGGAATTAAATGTTAAGCTATTTTATTCTATGAGCTGAAACTCAGAGTCTGCTCTTGGGACTTTTCCTTGTTCCCAAATTACTAGGAAAGAAGCAGAATTATTTGAGAAGCAGAATTATTATAGAAGCAATCAAAAGTGAGTAAGAAAATTGCTCTAGATTCCAGGCCCCCACAATGGACCAGCAAGCAAAGTGGAATCACAGCCAACCCTCTCAAATAACCCAGCAAAGGCTGCTCTGAATTCCGTGAGGTCCCTTCAGTGTAAAGAATAAAGGCAGGGCAGAATTTATCCCCTTCAGTGCTGAGGCTCCCAGGTGGAGCCCACAGCCAGGACACACCCCACAACTTGGACCACAGAACAACCATCTTCCTTTTCTCTCCTGCTTTGTCCAAAGTGTGGCAAAAAGCTGCTTCTCCAACTCCTTGCCTTGCCTGTCTCCTCTTTGGAGGTGCAAAATCTTCCCTTTCACTCACCCCAATCCCCACCAAGCTGAGAAAGGCAGAACGGCCTTGATCCAGCCCCAAAGAAGCCACACGCTGCAGGAGGAGAGGGCAGGTGTGCTACAGAGAAGCCAGTGCCTTTATCACCTCCTCCTTGTCCAAGGGTAACAGAAGCCAGCTGTTTGTCGTTTGGGATTTGCAGGGCCTCCTGGGAATTGTAGTTCTCCTCAAGAAGACACCATGAGACACTACAGCACCTGTTGCAACACTAGCATGGGCGGAAGTGCACAGGTGAGAGCAGTGGTGTCATTCAAATGACAGGAACTCACTTTCGATTGGCACTTGTCAGGAACCCGGAACCAGGCACGGAGCCCGTTAGGATCCGGAACGCCCATTCTGGTCCGTTCCCCCTAAATGACATCACTGCCTTTGCCCCCCTAGGAATCCGGAGTCGCTCCCTTTAACCCTCTGAGTGCCAGCCAACCAAGAAGAAAAGCTCTTTGCAGAGGAATTGGGAGGGGGGAGGAGGGAGAGTGAAGTGGGTGGAGTCAGCCCTAATTTTAACTAGCGGAACTGAGTTCCCCCGCATTCCCCCTGCATGACATCACTGGATGAAAGCCTCCTTGTAGGGTTGCGCTGCCCTACACAGAGGTTGGGATTGGCGGCAAAATTTGCTCCCCTCCCCCCACCCAGGAATGCCCTCCTCCCCCACCCAAAAAGGACATGACATCAGCAAGCAGTGCCATCTCCGGCAGTGCAGGGCTGGCATTTGCCCAGTGCCAGTGGTGAGGCCCACAGGATTGGGCCCTTTGCCTCTCTCATAGTTTGTCTCTCCTGAATTTGCTGCCAATCCATTTCATTGGGGGAGCTCTAGAGAGGGAGAAAAACATTTTTCTCCTTTGTCCGCACCATGCAGAAATGTTCCAGGCACGACAGCCGCAATTCTCAACTGGTGGGCTGTGGTGCATTTGGTGGGCCACAGGAATTTGGAGCCCAGCAGTTGGAAACAGCTGAAAAACACGCCCAGGTCCTGCAGTTCTGTTTCTAGGGCAACTGGAGTCAGTAAAGCGTTGTCTGTCCCTCTTCCTCCTCCAGCTCCGCTTCTGCTCTGCCCGCAGAGGAAGAGGGACAGAAAATTCATTGCTACACATAGTTCCTCTAACCACAGAAGAACAGAATCCAAGAGTCTCCCAGAAGTGACATCAGAAGAGGTGAAGGCCATGGAGAAGACCACAGAGGTCAGTGTGCCCTGAGAAGAAAAACATGGAAAATGACTGCACTCCAATGTCCCCATTTAAGCCACTCAACCGCTACAGGCAGGGGGTTGGACTAGATGACCTTGTGGTTCCAACTCTATCATTCTTTGGGCAAACATGGCAAAGGTTGGTCAAATGTTCTTCAAGTGTGATGTGTTACATTCTGTTTGAGCTGGCAGAATTAGGTCAGGGCCTTCTGGACAACTCCAGGAGTCCTCTACATTTTGGCAGAGCTTTACCAGCTGTCAGAATGCCAGATACAAGAGAGTGGCAACGAGATGCAAGTGTCTAGTTGTCTTGTGTGCTCCGTGAGGCAGCTGACCACTGTGAGATACAGGAAGCTGGACTAGATGGACCCTTGGCCTGATCCAGCAGGATCCTTCTTACATTCTTCAGGCTCAGAAGTGTTGCAAGTTATTATAGCTCCCTCTCCACAGGGTAGCAAATTCTGGTTTATTTACCTCAGAAACCTACCTCAGAATCCAGGTAGTGGCAACAAGATGCAGACCTCTAGTTGTCTTGCGTGCTCCCTGAGGCACCTGGTGGGCCACTGTGAGATACAGGAAGCTGGACTTGATGGTCCTTTGGCCTAATCCAGTGGGGCTCTTCTGATGTTCTTAGGATAGCAAATTCTGTTTTATTTACCTCCTATTTACCTCAGAAGTTTACCTCAAAACTTTACCTCAGAATGCCAAGTGCAAGGGAGTGGCAACAGGATGTAGACCTCTAGTTGTCTTGCGTGCTCCCTGAGGCACCTAGTGGGCCAGTGTGAGATGCAGGAAGCTGGACTAGATGGGCCTTTGGCCTGATCCAGTGGGGATCTTCTTACGATCTTACATAGTTCTGCGCAGTGCAAGGAAATCCCACTGAAGTCCCAGCCTTCTGGCTTTCATGAGCACCTCCTTCCCTTTTCCTTCATGCATGTCAAGAAACAGACCACTGGCCACATCTTCTGAAAGTTAGCAGCCTATGAGCTAGAACCTGTGCTGTGACCTGTGACTGCACACACACACACGCACACACACACACACACTTCAGAGGAACAGACTAATAGTGGGGACAGTCCAAACCACTTGTAAGGCCACATCTGAAGTTTTGGTCGCCACATCTCAGAAAGGATGCAGTGGAACTGGAAAAGGTCCAGAAGGGAGCAACCAAAATGGGCCAGGGGCACCTCCCCTTTGAGGAAAAGCTGCCCCTATGCAGGGGGTGGAGAGAGGGAGAGTCTTTTCCCTCTTTCCTCCAAGAATGTTAGATTGACTGGAGTCGGCATCGCTGTTGAATTGATAGGAATCGAGTGAAGCCAGGGGGCGGGCTTAGCGGCCATGTTTGTGTGCCCCAAACAATCTTTATTCCAAGCATTTCAGATTGCTTTTCTGGTACTGTTTCGGACTTAATAATTTACTCCTGAAATAAAAACTTACGAAAATAACAACATATGATCGTGTAGAAACATCATTGGTAACCTTATTATAATTTAATACAAGGTTAAATTCCTCATAATTATAGTACTGAACATACCTGATGAAATGCTACTTGCTGTCTATTTAAACTCAGATTGTACTATTGTGACAGACTTATTTTTGGAAGTCTACACAAGCAGAAATAACATGTGAACGGGAAGGAAAGAAAAAAAGGGCAGGGTGGGCAAAAATCAGATAAATATATAGGAAATTACATTAAAATCTCTCAATGTATAACAAGTAGTTGTCAATATGAGAGTAGTTCTTTTTACTTCTAGACTATTAAGAGTATTTTTTTAAACTTCTACACTCACCCCCCCCCCCATAAAACAAATTCTGTTAATGTTCAGAATTTCAAAAATATTACAGTAGAAAATGGAAGGCGGGAAAAAACGTGTAAACGGGAAGGGGGGAAAAAGGAGGGGGGAAATATTTTTTTTTCCTTCTAAATCTAGACCATTAACAGTGAGTGTCAGAAAATGGTGAATAAGACTGCTAGGAACAACGAGAAATTACACAGCTCCCCCCCCCCCCAAAAAAATGCACGCCTGAACTGTAGTTCTATTGAACCGATGTGAATACACGAACCTTTCTGTGGAAATTAAATCCCATTTTTCGTACAGCGATTCGCACACCCATATGCAGAATACGCAGGCATGCTTAAAGACGTTGATATTAACTTTTACACACGTGCAGGGAGATTTTTATTCGTGAATTCGCGGCAACCCTCGTCCTTGCGGCAAAGTTCAGAGTCAGCCATATTTGTGTGCCCCAGAAGCTTCAAAAAATGACATCATGCCGACTCCAGTCAATCTAATCTTTTTGCTTTCCTCACACTAGAACAATTGTTTCCATACATCCCTTGGCATCGTGATTAAGCGTGAGCAATAGGGCTGGACAGTTGGAGCTAATCGCTCCAGTCAGGAGCCCTGAGATTTAGGAATGCTGAAGAGTGGGGGGAAATTGAGATTGGCCTGTTGCCTGTCAGTTCAGTTCTGTTGTAATAAATGTTCAATCTTCTATAGCTTGGAATTAAACATAAAAGGGGGGTGGCGGGAATGCAAAGAGTCGCACGAGCCTCCCTCGCTTGCTGGATCACCCCCAGAACTGCATGGGCCTTTCCCAACCCATTCATAATATCCTTAAAGTGCCAAGGCTTCTTTAAAATACCCTGAAAGCCAATACCATAAGCTTCATGGATATATAAGCTTCATAACTTTTCAGATTATGGTGAGCTCAGCCTTAGTTCTTTTGTAGTTGGTTCTTTATGTTTGCAGAGTACAGTTTGAAATCCCTGTGTCTCCACTTTTAGGAATCTGTGTCAGTGTCTGAAAAAGCCACAAGTGAGCAGAGCCCATCATGCAATGCTTCTAATTTGCATGGGAGATTAGCATGTGCCCACCCCCCAGTTATATAGGCAAATTATATAGTAGGGAGGTTGCACAACCCATCATGGCCTATAGCCCACGATGGACTTTTCCTCCAGAAATCTGTCCAGTCCCCAGGCACCTATGCCAGACGCCATCACCACCTCCTGTGGCAAGGAGTTCCACAGCTTAATCCCCGCTGGGTAAAAAAGTATTTCCTTGTATCCATACTCCCACCATTCAATTTCAGAGGCTGTCCCCTGGTTCTGGTGTTGTGAGGGAGGGAAAAGAACATCCCTCTATTGACTTCATCCATCCCATTCCCAGGTTGTGTGCAAAAGCGTTTGATGATTGTGCTCTGCATGAAACGATCCGCCGAACTCGAAGGTTCACGTCAGATTCTGGGTTTGCTTTTAACGTCCGAATCAAGGCCTGCCCCGATTTTGTTTGGTTTTTCTGAGTCGGGGGTCGGGCCTGGCCAGGAGTCTCCGGGAATCCGCATCCGCCCCGGGCAGGAGACTCTGCCAGCGACAGGCGGGGGGGGGGAGACCCCCGGGAAGAGCTGCGTCCTCGACGGCCTCTCGCAGCCCGGGAGGGAGGCGCAGCTCAGCCCCGGGAGAGAGGAGAAGCCGCGGAGTCCGTGCAGGAGAAGGACGGGGCGGCGGGGGGAGATGCCTGGCCGGGGAGACGCGCCCGCTCCCAGCCCGGGACTCGCAGCTCCAGCCTCCGGCCTCTGCACGGAGCCTTTGCTCTGGGCCGTCCGGCACGCCGAGGGTTAAGCGGAGCGACTCCGGATTGCTAGAGCGGCGAAGGGGGGCGTGTGAGGCAGCCCCTTCCGCTCCGCCCCTCCTTCGCCTCCTGCGCTCTCCGCGGCGGCGCCTCCATCAGCCTCTCCGGTGAGTCCGCAGCCCGTCGGGGGCCAGGAAGTCTGCAAAGAGGGGGGAAGAGTCGCAGGGAGGGAAGCCCCCAGGTGGGAGGGCGGCGGAGGTCTTGAGAAGGCGATCTGAGACCCCCCCCCCATGCTAAACTGTGGGTCTGCCTTTTGACTCCGGATTGCTAGAGCGGCGAGGGGGGGGCGTGTGGGGCAGCCCCTTCTGCTCCGCCCCCCTTGGCCTCCTGGATCCTCCGCGGCCGCGTCGCCATCAGCCTCTCCGGTGAGTTCGCAGCCCGTCGGGGGCGGGGGGGGGAGGGAAGAGTCGCAGGGGGAGAAGCCCGCACTGGTGGGAGGGCAGCCCCGGCTCCACGGCATAGCGCTGAGCGGCAGCGGCAGACCCATGAAAAGGTAATCTGCGACTCCCCCCCCCCATGCTAAGCTTTGAGTCTGCCCTTTGTTTCCGCGGGTCTGGCAGCGACAGTGTAAAGCCAGAAGCCCAACGGCGAGGAGGGGCCGCTCATCAGTGAACCGGGAGCAAAAGGCGGCAGAATGCGGGGGAGACAGAATGCGGGGCAGCCCCCCTCAATGCCCCTCCAGAAGGGGACGGAACAGGCTGCAAAAGCACTACAGTGCGACAAACAGCCACACTTGTTGCGAGGCATCCGGGCAGTAGGGAAATGCTGCCGCCGCCCCCCCCCCCCAGCCCGGCCCCACTTTGAACCCAGCCTTGCAGGGCTGGTCTTTAGGCGTCAAACAGACCAGGTGGGAAAAGAAGCTGCAAAGCCCCCCCCCCCCCGCGCGCAAAATGCCCCCTCCCAGCATCCCTTCTGGGCTCGGAGCAGCCAGGAGCATTTTGGCAGTATTAGTGGGTGAGTCCAGGAGAGTCCCTCCCCCCATCTCCGCTCTGGGACTTCTCCGGCCCCAGGAGTGGCCGCAGCATCTGGAGGGGAATCGGGCGGGGGGGGGGGCTGCATTGAAGACTCCTGCCTTGGAGATCTGGGACCTCAGTTGTGATGCCCAGCCCAGTTCGGGAGCTGCTTCCCAATGCTCTAGAATTGTCTTGCATGTTCACTTCCTGTGACGCGTTCTTAGAAGTGCTACCCGTTCTGCGCGCAGGGCCAGCTAGGGAGGCGGAGCTCAGGAGTCTCAATGCGTGGATGAGACGGTGGTGTCGGGAGGAGGGGTTTAAATTTGTTAGGCACTGGGGGACGTTCTGGGACAAGCCAGGCCTGTACAAGAGGGACGGGCTTCACTTGAACCAGAATGGAACCAGGCTGCTGGCGCTTAACATTAAAAAGGTGGCAGAGCAGCTTTTAAACTGATCCCTGGGGGAAAGCCGACAGGAGCTGAGTGGCGTCTGGTTCAGAACTCCTCATCCCTACGGGAAGAGGAGGGTGGAGGAGTACCACCTAGTAATGTCGGATTAGGAAATAGGCCTGCAAGTATGAGTGTAAGTGACAGTTGGTCCAGTAGAAAAAGAGGCAAGGTGGATGGATCAAATAAGGGTCCCTATTTAGGGAACCCCCCTGTATAGGTGTTATTATGCAAATGCCCGAAGTCTCTGAGCAAAGATGGGGGAACTGGAATGTTTGGTGGCTGGGAAAACATTGACATAGTGGGCATAACGGAAACCTGGTGGAATGCAGAGAACCAGTGGGATACTGCCAGGCTCTGAACTCTATAGGAAGGACAGGGAAGGGCGTGTTGGCGGAGGGGTGGCCATCTATGACAGAGAAGGGATGGAATCCAGCAGAGTAGAAACTCAAGGTGGGCTTGACTCCACCATAGAGTCACTGTGGGTTCAACTACCAGGCCGT
The DNA here is from genome assembly GCA_029204185.1 of Lerista edwardsae. NCBI lineage: Eukaryota > Metazoa > Chordata > Lepidosauria > Squamata > Scincidae > Lerista > Lerista edwardsae. Next base: position 146,117 of record JAJKFI010000406.1, read on the forward strand.
AAGAGCAATGTAATAATGGGGGTGTGCTATCGTCCTCCCGATCAAAAACTTGAAGGTGACCTTGAAATGAGGAAACAAATCAGGGCGGTGACCAAGGGAGACAGGATTGCAATCATGGGGGACTTCAATTATCCTCATATTGACTGGGTCAACTGCTGCTCTGGTCAAGAAAGAGAGACCGGATTCCTTGACCTGCTAAATGACTGTGCCTTAGAGCAGCTAGTCATGGAGCCGACCAGAGGGCAGGAGACTCTGGATTTAATATTGTGTGGTACTCGGGGCCTACTTAGGGATGTAAGTGTTACTGAGCCATTGGGGAATAGTGACCATGCTGCGATTGGTTTTGCCATGCATGTCCAGGAAAGAGTGCAGAGCAAATCTGACACAAGAACCCTTGACTTTTGAAGGGCAGATTTCCCTCAGATGAGGAAGCTAGTTAGAAAGAAATTGAAAGGGAAGGTAAAAAGAGTCCAGTCTCTCCAGGCTGCTTGGAGGCTGTTCCGGGTAAGATGGTGGAAAGCCTCATCAAAGATAAAATCCTGAAACACATAGAGGAACAAGTACTGCTGAAGGAAAGTCAGCATGGCTTCTGTAAGGGTAAGTCTTGCCTCACGAACCTTTTGGAATTCTTTGAAAAGGGCAACAGGCACGTGGATGTGGGTGAACCTGTGGATATCATGTACCTGGATTTTCAGAAGGCGTTTGACACAGTCCCCCACCAGAAGCTGCTGAGGAAACTTCACAGTCGGAATAAGAGGGCAGGTCCTCTTATGGATCCAAAATTGGTTGAGGGCCAGAAAACAGAGAGTGGGGGTCAGTGGGCAATTTTCACAGTGGAGAGAGGTGAAAAGCAGAGTGCCCCAGGGATCTGTCTTGGGGCCGGTGCTTTTCAACTTGTTCATAAATTTCCTGGAAACAGGCATAAGCAGCGAGGTGGCCAAGTTTGCAGAGGACACAAAACTTTTCTGGGTGGTGAAAACTAGAAGGGATTGTGAAGAGCTCCAGAAGGACCTCTCCAAGTTGGGGGAATGGGCAGCAAAATGGCAGATGCGTTTCAACGTAGACAAATGTAAAGTGATGCACATTGGGGCAAAAAACCAAAACCTCACCTATAGGCTAATGGGTTCTGAGCTGTCTGCGACGTATCAGGAGAGAGATCTTGGGGTGCTGGTGGACAACTCGATGAAGGTGTCGACCAGTGTGTGGCAGCAATTCACAAGGCCAATTCCATGCTTGGGGTAATTCAAAAAGGGGTTGAGAATAAAACAGTCAGTATTATTATGCCATTGGAGAAATCGATGGTAAGGCCACATCTAGAGTATTGCATATAGTTCTGGTCTCAAAAAACACATAGTGGAGCAGGAAAAGGTGCAGAAGAGAGCAACAAAAATGATTACAGGGCTGGGGCATCTCCATTATGAAGAAAGACTGCAGTGTTTGGGGCTCTTCAGTCTGGAAAAAAGGCACCTGAGGGGGGACATGATTGAGGGCCCAATGCTAAACTGATTAGGCCGGCATAAGTTTGGCCAGCACAAGGGCCACCGTAAAGTATGTTTAGACCACTCCTGCCAGACATGCACCATCCTCCCTGTCTCCAAGAGTAGTCTAAACACACTTTATGTTGGCCCTTGTGCTGGCCAACTTACTGGCTGAGTTTATGCCGGCCTAACTCCAGTTTAGGATTGCGCTCTGAGACATATAAAATTATGCATGGGAGGGACAGAGTCGATAGAGGGATGTTCTTTTCCTTCTCTCACAATACCAGAACCAGGGGGCATCCACTGAAATTGAGTGTTGGGAGAGTTCAAACAGATCAAAGGAAATATTTTTTTATTCAGTGGGTAATTAAGCTACCTCCTCCTTGCCGCAGGAGGTGGGGATGGCAACTGGCCTAGGTGCCTTTAAAAGGGTATTGGACTGATTTCTGGAGGAAAAGTCCATCGTGGGCTACAGGCTATGATGGGTTGTGCAACCTCCTTATGTTAATAGTAGGCTACTTCAGAATGCCAGGTGCAAGCATCTTGTTGTCTCCTGGGCTCCCTGAGGCACCTGGTGGGCCACTGTGAGATACTAGATGGGCCTGTGGCCTGATCCAGCAGGGCTCTTCTTATGTTCATGTGTTCTTATGAGGTTAGGGTTGTGCTCCTAATGAATAGCCGCAAGGCATGAGGGGCTAAGTTTTGTGACCCAGCTTCATCTGCCCCCCTTGCCCGTCATTGATGACTTGGGGTGAAACACACCCCAGAAAAAAGGCACCCACACATTTCTCTCCCTGTATTTGCACAAGCTGGGAAGGGGCAGGAGCTCAGCTCTTTGCGGGGCAGTGAGCAGCCATCTGACTTCGGAGTAGGCCTTGAGGCCATCAGTTGGTCTTTCCCTCACTTGGGCTTTCGTTGGGGGGCTCTGTGGGTCCCATTGTCACTGCTGTGGAGGCAGGATGCTTCTGCTCCCACTCTGCCCTGCCATTTCTGCCCCACTCCCGTGTGTGGGGACTTCAAGAGCCTGGCTTTGGGGGGAAATGCCCTGGAAGGGAGGGCTTGGAAATGCCCAGTTCAGTTGTCCTTATGCATGTGCAGTGATCTCCTTTTCCCCATGTTCCTGCCTGGCTCCTGTTGGGATGGGGATGAGGCTTCACTGCCCCCAGGGCCACCGAATGCGAGACAGAGCAAGAGGGCTCACAAAACGGAGCCTGTGCAAATCCCCTGCCCATCTTCCCAGTGTGGCTCCGCTCAGTGCCATTTAAAGAACGTTAATCGCTCACAGAAAAGCCACACTATGCAGAACAGCAGATATTGTGACACTTTTCAGTAGGTAAGGTGAGTTTCTAGCTGCTGTGAGGCGCCTCTAATGGAGTTTTTAAATCCTGACTGGTAATGGGGGAAAGCAGAGTCTTTAGTACAGCGGGTTCCCCTCTCAGATTACCTCAGGATGTCTCTCACTCTCATCATTTATGCTAGTAAAATAAAGACGCAGGCAAAAGTAAAGCTTTGTTTCAATCTGCTACAGTTTACTCACAATATATATCAATCTTGTAACATATTAACAGCTTCTGACAACAGGTCAGAGGTATGCCTGAAACTTTGTTAGATCATGCCCTAAGTAGCTGCATAATCTTGAATGCCAGTATGTGGTTCAAAATGGCCGCTCTCCCTCAGAGCTTCACAAAGGGTGGCCATCCCATTATCTAGATAGGCCAGCGAGTGAATCCAGGGGGCGGGGTTAGCTGTGACGTAAATATACCCACAACAATGCTGATTCCAATGATTTCCAATGGGTTTTTGCATGATGTTTCGGGCTGAATCGTTTACTCCTGAAGCAAAAACTTACCAAAATAACAACGTGTGATCGTGGAGAAACATCAGTGGTAACCATATTATGAGTTAATATGCAATTCCAAGGTTTAATTCCGCAGAATTATATTACTGAACATACCAGCGGCTGTGAAGGGGACTGAGGGAAGGAAGGGGGCGTGGCCCAATCACGAGGCGCTCGCTGATTGGACGCTGGGAGGAGGGAGGAGGGATGGGAAAGGGGAAAAAAGGGGCGGGGTTATACCCAGAAGCTTCAAGTTTGTGACGTCATGCCCTCTCTAGTGATAATTACTCTATGGAGCTTCATAGTTGTGTGCTTAAGATGGCCGCTCTGCCTCAGAGCTCTGGTTGGCACATGCTCCTGCTTCAAGGACAAGCTGGAAAGAAGCTACCTTGGGAAGCTACAGTGTATCCAGGAGGAAAAGGAAATAAGCTATGGGGTAAGGTCACGCCTTCTGCATAGAAGTCACAGAGAGGAACAGATAGAGAGGAAAAACCAGGGCTAGGCCCTCCCTTTAGAATGAATGGGAACGCATTGACTCCTTAGCGGCCATGACAGTATGTCCAAAACATTGCTCATTCCAAGCATTTCCAATGGGTTTTCGCATGATGTTTAGGGCTGAATCGTTTACTCCTGAAGTAAAAACTTACCAAAATAACAACGTGTGATCGTGGAGAAACATCAGTGGTAACCATATTATGAGTTAATATGCAATTCCAAGGTTTAATTCCGCAGAATTATATTACTGAACACACCGGACGAAATGCTGTCTATTTTAACTCAGATTGCACTGTTTTGACAGACTTATTTTTTGAAATCTACACAAGCAGAAATAAAACGGCCATGCCCCATTAAAAAAATGTCTGTTAATGTTCAGAATTTCGAAAATATTACTGGTCGTTTTATTGAGCCGATGTAATGTGAATACATGAATCTTTCCGTGGAAATTAAATCCCATTTTTCGTCCAGCAATTTGCACACCCGTATGCAGAACACGCAGGCATGCTTAAAGACGTTGAAATTAACTTTTACATGCGCGCCGTGCGAGCGAGAGAGCCCCTCCGGCGGCAATCCTCCTCCCTCACGGCGCTGATCTGAGTCAGCCATTTTAGTACGTCCACAGCTTCAAGAATGTGACGACATGGCCTATCCAGTTATCTAACATTCCTGGGAAAAACACATAGGTTTCCTTATTATTGATATAGACTGCCCCCTCTGGACAGCAGACGGAGCTGCACATATCCCAACACCCTCTTGTGGCTTCTCCAGGGAAAGGTTGTCCACCAGGGCTAAGGAAGCGGCCTCCGTCCCAGGGCCAGGCCAGGCTGCACCAGGCGACACAGCCACAACTGGGCTCCTTCTCCAGAACAGCTAACTGAGAGTCGATCACTGAGCGGGGCTGCGATCCTGGGCGTCCTTTCCAGCTGTGGCATTCTCGGGGGGCAGCAAAATGTCCCCCCCCCCACCAATGCCAATTTTTTAAATGGTATTTGGCCTTTTCCTTTGGCTTTTGTTGTTTCTGAGGGCTGGAGAGAAAGCACACAGTCTCTCCGCTCTACCCAAGGGCATGCTGAGGCCAAAAATGGCCGATAAGGGCACTTCCGGTTTTCTGTGTACTAAGTAGTCCTGAGTGCACTTCAGAGGTTCCAATTCCCTATTGCACTGCTGATCAGGATTCTTTGTCTGTTCCAGGAAGCAACGGAAGAGTCAGTGAGGATCGGAGCGGGCCAAGAGGGGTGTCGTCAGACAGTGCACTGCCAAGTAGAGGAAGAAACATTTAGACATCGAGATAGAGCTGGGAGCCAAGAGGACTTGCCAGGCCCCTGTCTAGACCTCTTGTTTATCAGGGTTATGACTTCTGTAAAGTCCCAAACATAGAGCAACACTACAAAGGAAAAAGAAGGGAACGGTGTCCTTATTTGAGGAAACCAACAGTTGTAAATCCAATCTTGATCAACACAACAA
>JAJKFI010000406.1:156393-176808 GCA_029204185.1 Lerista edwardsae
CTGTGACAGGAACAGTTGTCAGAATTGCCTTTCATGCTGTTTCTGAGGTGGGGAGGGACCGGCAGCATGAATTTGCCTGATTTCTGACCATTGTAAGGCTGCCACCTAGTGGGCCTGACCAAAGGCAGCCGAGGAGAGGTGCAGACTTTTTTCCTGGCAATACACACACCTAGTACTGTCAAATCCAGTTGACAGACCTTTGTTTACAATTTTTGGCGGCTTAAACTATAAGTGCGACGGACGGGTGGAAATGGGCTTTTTTCACTTCCTGATTCACTCTCCGGTTGGAAAACGGCTGAGAAATCACCCAACTGATGGCTGCATTCTCAGGAAAGCAGCAGGCTCTGGCGTCACAATGAAGGCACTTCCAGCCATGACCCAGTGCTCAAAAGTTGGCGAACCCCAATCCTAATCCATGTTACTGTAAACCGAAAGGCTGTGTCTCTATCCAGTGAAATTGAGTGGCAGGAGAGTTAGAATAGACTAAGGAAGTATTTCTTGACCCAGCATGTTACTAACCTGTGGAACTCCTTGCCGCAGGAGGTGGTGATGGCACCTGAAAGCCTTGATTGGACAGAAGGATGAAAAAGAAATCCCTCACAGGTTACAAGCAGTGGTGTCATCTTATCTAAATGATTTAAGAACAGGTACTCACTGTTGATTGGCACGTTTTGGGACCCACCCACCAGAAGTGACATCATGAGCCGGGAGTGATGTCGTGGCAGGAAGTGACATGAAAAAAGCCCTTTTTGAGGCCTCAGACAACTTTAAACTGACCCAACAGTTGCAACAGTATTCCACAGCACGCCCAGAACATGTTAAGGAGGCCTGGCATCATGTTAAAGTGACCCAACAGTTCCAAAACCCCAGAGCAGCTCATTTTTCAGTGGCAAAGCAAGGCTCCGCTCGCTGCCTGCCTGGCTCTGAGAACGTGCAGGAAAGTCAAACATTGCAGGGGGCGGAGTTGACGAGTGGGCAGGTGAATGGGCGGGGCCAGCCATAATCCTAGAAACCGGTACTCGCGTACCCCTGCGTACCCCCTGCATGACATCACTAGTTACAAGCCATGATAACTATATGCAACCTCCAGGCTTGAGAGGTAGCTTAGATCTGAGTGCCAGGGGCAAGGGAAAAGCAGCAGGTACAAGCATCTTGTAGTCTTGTGTACTACCTGAGGCATCTGGTGGGCCACTGTGAGGTATAGGGAGCTGGAGGAGATGGGCCTTTGGCCTGATCCAGCACAGCTCTTCTTATGACTCTGCTTCACAAATGTTGGAAGGGGTGTTTGTGAGCTCTTCATGGGGCCTTCACGTCAAGGGTTTCTACCACGCATTGAGCTCCACCAGGAGATGAACCCTCAAGTAGGTGCAGAGGAGGAGGAATTGGCTGCCAGGCTCCTAGCAGGCCAGACAGAGGGAATCCCAGGGGAAGACACAAATGCAGAGCAGAGAGGACCCTGGGAAGCAATAGTGTAGCTGCAGAGGGGTGATGTTGCCATCGTTGACCAGCATAGCTCCGAAGGCAAGTGGATGGGCCGCTTACATGGAGTGCCACAGCGCCTGCACCGCTTAGCCCACTGTGGCCACTCCTGCCCCCCCCCGTGTGTAGCTACTTGGCTGCCCCCCAGTGTGAACAAGACGCTGCCTAACTGGAACCCTCCCATAGTCTCACCACAGCCAATAAGCTGAACGTTTCTGCACAAATAAGTCCAAGACCAGTTACTTTCAAGGGGAGCAGCTTTTAGCCCCCAAGGCAGTGGTGTCATTCAAATGATTTAGGAACAGGAACTCGCTTTTCATTGGCACTTGTCAGGAACCTGGAACCAGCCACGGAGCCTGTGTTAGGATCCGGAACGCCCGTTCTGGTCCGTTCCCCCTGAATGACATCACTGCCTTCACCCCCCTAGGAATCCGGACTAGCTCCATTTAACCCTCTGAGTGCCGGCCAACCAAGAAGAAAAGCTCTTTGCAGAGGAGTTGGGAGGGGGGAGGAGGGAGAGTGAAGTGGGCGGAGTCAGGCCTAATTTTAACTAGTGGAATTGAGTTCCCCGTGTTCCCCCTGCATGACATCACTGCCCCAAGGATAATCATTTCCAAAAGAATCGTTCTCCTTTTTAGGCAAGTTCTTGCTGTACGGGTGAACCTCTGCATGTTACAGGGACAAACTACAAGTGATGGGAAATTGTTCTCTGTTACTTAGCAGCCCTGAGACTTTTTTTGAGAACTTAATAAAGAGGATACGCAAAGAAAAAAAATACACCAATTTATTAGTAAGCCAAGACATTCCGCTATGCAGAAGAGCAATTACCAGATGCATTTTGTGCATCTCAAAATCAGTGTCTCCCATTTATTACTAAGGAAAAATATTTATATTCCAGATGCAGAGTCTAAAAAATACCCAACAGCTTGAAACCTAGTTTAAAAAAGCACAAAAAAACCTATAAAACATAGTTTACACTTCCACTGGTTAGAAAAGCTTTTGCTTCTCTGCCGTCAAAGAGGTGAATTCAAGTTTCAACCACAGTCAGGTTTCCCTGCAATCTAATTCTGCCTTGTAATTGACAGTAATTGACAGTAATTCTACTGTCAATGCAGAATTATCTCTCCTCCCCCCACCCCCCCACCCCCACCCCCCGCTAACACTGGCCGTGTCCCCCTGAATATAGATGAGAATGCAGGTGCATCAGTTCCCTGTGGGCGGGATGCTGACCCTGCCTGGAGCTACTGAGAAGGAGTTCACAGGTAAGTACAATCCTCCCCAGTCTCGGGTAGTTCTGGGCAGGGTCAGCATGATGCATCTGGGACGTGCCCAAGCCACACCCACGACAAAAACAAGGGTGGGGAACTAAACTGAGGCACTGGGCACCAAACGCTGCAAAACCTGCCTGGTGAAGGCAGAGATCTGAGAGGCAAACCTGCCCACCTTGTCAGCTACATTCCCTTAAAAACTACCCATGATGCACCACAAAAATTGAGGCAGCAGGTTCCACACAGGAGAACCATTTAGGAGAACCAGAACCTTGCAAGGTTCTGGAATGGAGGCCCCCAAACTGATCACTTCAGGGTACTGGGAGATTCAGACCGGACTTTCATCTGTGTGCCGATTCTTTTAAGAAAAGGAAGGTGTTGCTGTGCTGGGGTTGAATCTGTATCCACATTCCTGACAATCACATGGCATCTTCTCCTGTACTCTTGGAGGCTTGATTCATCATTCAGACTCTTGCTATAGCATTGGACTTTGAACAGTGTCCTCCAGACTTCTGTGAGTGGCTTGATGTCGTTTTAGGTCTCCCCTAGTTCGAAAGCTCTTTTCACACTTGGAGCATTTATGTGGTTTCTCCCCTGTGTGACTCTTTCGATGTCGTAGAAGGTTTCCTCTGTGCCTGAAGCTCTTTTCACACACAGAACATTGATAAGGTCTCTCTCCTGTGTGGATTCTTTGATGTGCAATAAGCATCACCTTCCGACTAAAGCACTTACCACAGTCAGTACATCCATAGGGTTTCACCCCTGTATGAATGCTTTGATGTGCAAGAAGGTCACGTTTGCGCCTGAAGCTCTTTTCACACTCAGAACATTTATAAGGTTTATCGCCTGTGTGGATTATTAGATGTCTCCTAAAATTATATGCACTGGCAAATCTTTTCTTACAGTGTGGGCATTTGTATCGCTTCTCTCCTGTGTGTGTTGTTTGATGCGAAATGAGGTGATGTCTCCAAGCAAAGCTCTTTCCACACTCAGAACACTGAAAAGGTTTCTCTCCTGTGTGGATTCTTACATGCGACTGAAGATGTGATCTGTACGCAAAGCTTTTCCTGCAGTGTGGGCATCTGTGTGGCTTCTCTCCTGTGTGTGTTCTCTGATGCCTTCTGAGGGATTCACTTTGGGCAAAGCTCTTCCCACACTTCAAACATCGGTACGGTTTTCTGCTGCTGTGAGTGCCCGGACTCCTGGCTCCCCCCTCTTCCGTTTCTTGTTCCGGGAAGGTTCCTCCCAGACAAGGCATCGGTTGATCCATCCTCTCCTCGAAGGGGAAAAGAACAGTGGGGTTGTTTCCTTCTTGCCTCCTTGGGCTTTCCCAACCCCGAAGGGTCTCCTCGTCACCTCCTTCCAACAGCCTTCTAGGTTGGTTCCTCTCATTTTCAGAGTCCGACATGAGCCCTGCAGGAAGAAGGAGAGAAACTTGGGAAGAGGCCGAGGGAAAACGCCCCTCCCGAATTCGGCATTCAAATTTCATCCCCTTTCGCTCAGCCTGTATCCTCCCTCCCTCCCTCCTCTCCTCTCCTCTCCTCAGGAGTGACTGTTTGTGTGTGTGTGTCCAATGCTCCACTTACACCTGACTTCCCTTCCTGGTCCAGCTCCAGCGCCTGAAGCCAGGAGTGCCTCACAGGGGTCAGATCCAGGCAGCCTGTTGTGGTCCTGATTCCCTTATCCTGATTCTCCATGTAGCAATGCAGCAGTAGGGGTCTAGCTTCCTCTGTGTCCCAACAGGAGATTTTGGCCGCTGGAGGTCTCCTTGGGGCAACGTTTCTTCCCTTGCTCCAGAGGAACCTCCAGCAGCCACCAGGGGTCAACGTGGACCTGCACGAGGCTGATCGCTGGTCCGAATCCATGTTGCCCCAGAAAGGCGGATCAGGCCCAGCAAGGGGGTCAGAATCCAGCATGTGCTGCCATTGCCAAACCTGCCCCCCTCCTAGGTCTGACCCATCCTGCATCCTCCAGGCCTCTTTTTTGCCTTGCAAAGGGGCAGTCCCCTTTGCATGGCGAAAAAGAGGCCTGGAGGATGCAGAAGGGGAGAGAGACCAGCAGGCAGCTGCAAGCGGAGAAACTCCTTCCGCGCTGTGGGTCAGACTCTCCTCATATACTCCTGGGAATGGAGCAGAATTGCTTGACTGCAATCCAAAGTGAGTAAGAAAATTAGCACAGGCTGCTTTCAATTTCAGCTTAGGGCACCCACCCTCACCCGGACCACAGAACCACCGTCTCCTTTTCTCTCCTGCATTGCCCAAAAACCAGCTTCTCCAACTACTTCCCTTGCTGGTCTCCTCCTTTGGAGATGCAAAATCTTCCCTTTCACTCACTCTCACAAAGCTAAGGAAGGCAGAAGAGCCTGGATCCAGCCCCAAAGAAGCCACACACAGAAGGGGAAGAGGGCATGTGTGTGCAGTGGCGGATCTAGGGGGCAGGGGGGGCAAGAGCCCTGAGCGCCATCTTGGGGCCATCTAGGGGGGCGCCAGTGGCCCCCGCAACATTGTGCAGGTAGACGAGGGGAGCCCAGGTCTACCCGTGGTCGTTTCTAATGGGTAGACCTGGGCTCCCTCGAGGGGAGCCCAGGTCTACCCATGGCTGGTCCCAATGGGTCTACCTGAGGCTGCTTCTGGTGGGTAGACCTGGGCTCTCATGGGGGCGCACTTCTATTGGGTGCCCCGGGCGCCATTTTGACTAGGTCCGCCCCTGCATGTGTGCGACAGAGAAGGCAGTGCTTTTACCACCACCACCTCCTCCAAGATTACCAGAAGGCAGCTGCTTGTCATTTGGGACTTGCAGGGCCTCCTGGGAATTGTAGTTCTCCTCAAGAGGACAATATAAGGCCCTTCCCTCCTTACCCAAGAGATTCGGCTCTGCATCCTCTTCCTGCCTGAGGTCTGGTGGATTCGTCTGGACTGCAGAGGAGGAACTCCCAGCTGCCACCTACGGGAGCAGAGAGGGGCTGAGGCAGGGTAGAGCAGCATGTTCGGAGGGGGTGGGCTACGTGGAAGGGGACAATCCTACCCCTGACTGGCTGCTGGTCCCAAGCAGGGCCTGGCTCGGCGCCAATTGCTGGAGAAATCTCGCGCCACTGCAAACTGCGCAATTTTGCAAGGGGCGTCTGGATCCTCTGATGCCGAGGGGAGGGGCAGCGCTTTTTATAACGGGAGAGAGAAGGCAGGAGGAGGCCCCAAACACCCCGTGCAATACAGCCGAGTCAGGGGGAGGGGGAGGAAAGTTAGGGGGTGGCCCCAGGGAGCCCCAGCCCTGGGACTGCTGCTGCTCAAGGCAGCCAACACAAACTCTGCTCAAAACCAGCACATGGCCAACATCCATGGGAACGAGCGAACCCACCACAGCAGCCCAAAACAGGCATGAAAGGCAGCAGCGGTATCAGGAGACAGCCGCTCTATTCAGCCTGCTTCAACCTGTCTCCAGCAGGCTTCAGTTTCTGGCTCTAAGGAGGCCAACAAGACTTTAGCCTCGCCCAGAGAGTCTCCTCCTCCTCCAGCATCTCTCCGGGAAGTCCAACCATTGCGCTTCCCATCTCTGAGCCTGTCCTGCAAAGTGGTCCTTTTTCACCTCTTCTGTCCGTGGAGCGGATTCAGCGATACCCCTGGGCTGTGGGGCTTGAGATGCGGCTCCTCTTCTTACTGGTCTCTTCTGCTTTAGCAAGAGGGTCCTGCGGTTTTGCTTCTCCATGGGACGCCTCACAACAATAGCAGCAAGCTGCAGAAAGCTCTAGAAAAACAACACCACAAAGGGATTGTCCAGATAGGCACACTAAACTTCTTGGGAACAACAACAGAAACAGGAACAAGAGGCAAGAAGCACAAGGAAGTGGCCAGTGGGGTTCAAGAGGCTCTCTGCAGGATCACCTGCATCCACACTGTACCCAGGGGAAGCTGTATCAGGAGCCTTCTGGGTGTTCCCCAGCATGTGGAACTCTTTGCCACAGGACATGGGGATGGCACCTGAAAGCCTAGATGCCTTGAAAGAGGATTTATGGAGGAAATTCCATCATAGGATACAAGCCATGATGAGTCTGTGGAACCTCTTGGTTCTAGGAGTAGGCGGCCTCAGAATGCCAGGTGCAAGGGTGTTGTCTTGTGTGCCCCCTGAGGCATCTGGTGGGCCACTGTGAGATGCAGGAAGCTGGACCAGACGAGCCTTTGGCCTGACCCAGAGGGGCTCTTCCTAAGCTCCCCCAGTAGGGCATCTCTCAAGGCAGCCTCCCACTTACAAGCAAGTGTAACGATGCCCTGGAACTTACAAGGGACACAAAGCCACAATGTTGCTGAAGCTCAACAAGTCTGCACGTGGGAACTCATAACCACCTGAGAAGAGCCCTGCTGGGTCAGAGCTGTGCTCCATCCAGTCTCCATCCATCCATCCTGCATCACAACGTGGCCACCAGATACCTCCAAGGCATCAATGGCAGAAGATGGGGGTACCTCCCTCTCCCAAGTTTGCTCCTCAGCAAATGGCTTTCAAAGGTAGACTGCTTGTGAAGCTGGATGCTCCATTTTAGTCCATGATGGGCGGGGGGGGGGGCGCTCCTTTTTCCCTACAAGTTCTGAATTTTCTTAAGGGACAAACATGGTCAAACATTTTTTATTTTTTTTGGTTGTCCAAGTCATCTCTTCCACATCCTTCTTCATTTTTGTAACAGCTACAGGCATATAACACACTGCAGTAAGATTACCATTGAAGAGTATTAACCTATTTTAAATAAGAGTCTGCTCTTGGGACTCTTCCTTGTTCCCAAATTACTGGGAAAGAAGCAGAATTGCTTGACTGCAATGAGTAAGAAAATTGTTCCAGACTCCAGACCCCCACAATGGACCAGCAAGCAAAGTGGAATCACAGTCAACCCTCTCAAATAACCCAGCACAGGCTGCTCTGAATTCCGTGAGGTCACATCAGTGTAAAGAACAAAGGCAGTGCAGAATTCCCCCCCTCCAGTTCTGAGGCTCCCAGGTGGAGCCCACAGCAAGGACACACCCCAGAACTTGGACCCACAGAACAACCATCTCACTTTCTCTCCTGCTTTATCCAAAGTGTGGCAAAAAACAGCTTCTCCACCTACTTGCCTCGCCTGTCTTCACTTTGGAGGTGCAAAATCTTTCCTTTCACTCACCTATATCCCCAACAAGCTAAGAAATGCAGAAGGACCTGGATCCAGCTCCAAAGAAGCCACACGCTGCAGGAGGAGAGGGCTCTACAGGTGTGCTCTCCTGAAGCCAGTGCCTTTATCACCTCCTCCAATAGCCAGCTGTTTGTCATTTGGGATCTGCAAGGCCTCCTGGGAATTGTAGTTCTCCAGAAGACACCTGGCCTGCACACAGACAGCTGAACAGCACTACAAAGCCATTCACAGACAGGGGCCTTTTGGACCCTGGTTGGTGGCGGGCCGAGCAGGAGCTGGGGGTGGTGCTGGTGTTTGCAGGAGCCCAGAGGCCTGTGGGCGGCTTTGCCTGGGAGGTCCTGGCTCAGCCTGCATCGCTCTTCCCACGGCACAAGCGAGAGGACCCCCATCCTGCCGACCAGGTGCTGCAAGGAAGTGCGGATGGGGAGAGGGAGCTGAGCACCAGGCCCACCGTCTGACAGTGCTGGGGACATTCTGGCAGCGGTGCTGGAGGAGAAGCCAGGCCAAGGCCCTCTTGCCCGGACATGGGTGGGGGAGAGTCGCGGCTGGCAGGTCCGGTGCGGCTTTGGCAGGATTCTGACATGCGCCTTCGGGGTGATGTGAGCTCAGCACGGACCAGGGTCAGGCGCCCCCAACCTCTCCTGCGCTTCCACTCTTCCACCCCCTGCCTGCTGAGCCCCAGGCCCACCGCCTCCTTCTGAAGGGGCCGGGCAGTTGCCAGCAGTGGCGCTGAAGAGGGCATCACCCTCTTGCCTGGAGCAGAGCGGGGGGGGGGCGAGAGTGGCCAGGAGTCCGAGATCTGTCAGGGCTGTGTGAGCTCAGGGCAAACCACACTCAGGCCAGAGGCGGATCTACACGGAGGGCAAAGCTCTAAGTGTTGCAAGAAGCCTTACCCTGTCACGCAAATCCCTCCTCTCCCTTGCTGCTGTAGCCTGTAAGCAACGCCAAGATGTTGCTTTTCCCTGTGAGGATTGGCTAAAACGGTGCAGGAGAGGAGTGATTTCCACTGCAAGGTGAGGCTTCTTGCAAAACTTAGAGCTTTGCCCTCCCTTAGATCTGCCTCTGACTCAGGCACCCCACATCTCTCCACTTCTTTGTGCCCACACATGGAGGGGGACACCCCTACCACTGCTGCCCCCACCTTGCCTGCCCCACCTGTTTCGAAGGTGAAGCAGTGCAATCCCCAAATGCCCCCCTTCTCCCCCCCCACAGATGGGGAGCCCAACCGCATGTATTAGGGACATCCGCTTGAGCACTGTGCCGCTCGGCTGGAGAATAGGCCAGCTCCGTCTGGTGTAGATGTCGTCACGCAAAGCAGGTGGACGTGGCACTAAATGAAACAGCAAGACGGGTCACAGGGTGCCTAATACGGGCTCCAATACAGAAGGTGTATCACCCAGCTGGGCTTCCCCCTCCCACATTTTGTCGGGAAAGCACAGCGCAGAAGGAGTGGGTTAAAGCGACATCCCTAGAAACACACCCACTGTGTGGCCATCAACTCCCACCGTCAAGATTGCAGAATAGCTTCCTTAGGATTTCGCCCCCCTCCCCCAATAACCAGTTGCCACAGACTGCTTTGGAACTGTGGAAAGCGAGCAAGCTGCCGAGTGAATGGGCACAAACACATGTATTCCCCTCCACCAGGCCAAGAACAGCTGGGTCAATGTGGAGAACAAACCATCTCACATATGCTACAGTGCACACGGTGCCCCTCGACATGCACAGTGGAAGATCTGACGTTGGCAGAGGCGTTTCTACAGGGAGGACAAAGCTCTTAAGTCTTGCAAGAAGCCTTACCCTGTCATGTAAATCCCTCTTCTCCCTTGCTGCTGGAGCCAGTAAGCAATGTCAAGATGTTGCTGTTCCCTGTGAGGACTGGCTAAAACGGTGCAGGAGAGGAGGGATTTCCACTGCAAAATAAGGCTTCTTGCAAAACTTAGAGCTTTGCCCTCCCTGTAGAAACGCCACTGCACGTTGGCAAGGGAGAACGCTGTTGCAGTGATTCAGCAAATGATATCTAGTTTTCACCTTGTATTTTATTCTAAAAATAAATTTTATGTATGTATAAAATTATATTAATGTACAGTAGGTGCTTCTGATACAAAGAAAGAAAGAAAGCTAGTTCCTGTATCTCATAGTGGAGCACACAAGACAATTAGATACCTGCATCTCATTACAACGCCCTTGCATCTGGCATTCTGGAGTAGCCTACTACTAACGTAGGGAGGTTGCACAACCCATCATTGCCTATAGCCCACGATGGACTATTCCTCCAGAAATCTGTCCAGTCCCCAGGCACCTATGCCAGACGCCATCACCATCTCCTGTGGCAAGGAGTTCCACAGCTTAATCCCCGCTGGGTAAAAAAAGTATTTCCTTGTATCCATACTAACTCTCCCACCACTCAATTTCAGAGGCTGTCCCCTGGTTCGGGTGTTGTGAGGGAGGGAAAAGAACATCCCTCTATTGACTTCATCCATCCCAGGTTGTGTGCAAAAGCGTTTGATGATTGTGCTCTGCATGAAACGAAGGTTCACGCCAGATTTTGGGTTTGCTTTTAACGTCCGAATCAAGGCCTGCCCAGATTTTGTTTGGTTTTTCTGAGTCGGGGGTCGGGCCTGGCCGGGAGTCTCCGGGAATCCGCATCCGCCCCGGGAAGGAGACTCTGCCAGCGACAGGCGGGGGGGAGGGGAGACCCCCCAGGAAGAGCTGCGTCCCCGACGGCCTCTCGCAGCCCGGGAGGGAGGCGCAGCTCAGCCCCGAGAGCCGTGGAGTCCGTGCAGGAGGAGGGGGGGGGAGAGAGATGCCTGGCAGGGGAGACGCGCCCCGCTCCGAGTCCGGGACTCGCAGCTCCAGCCTCCGGCCTCTGCACGGAGCCTTTGCTCTAGGCCGTCCGGCACGCCGAGGGTTAAGCGGAGGGACTCCGGATTGCTAGAGCGGCGAAGGGGGCGTGTGGGGCAGCCCCTTCCGCTCCGCCCCTCCTTCGCCTCCTGCGCTCTCCGCGGCGGCGTCTCCATCAGTCTTCGGTGAGTCCGCAGCCCGTCGGGGCCCACAAGGTTGGCAAAGAGGGGGGAAGAGGCGCAGGGAGGGAAGCCCCCAGGTCGGAGGGCAGGAGCGGCGGGGGGCTTGAGAAGGCGATCTGCGACCCCGCCCCCATGCTAAGCTGGGGATCTGCCCTTTGTTTCCGCGGGTCTGGCAGGGACAGTGTAAAGCCAGAAGCCCAACGGCGAGGAGGGGCCGCTCATCAGCGGAGTAAAAGGCGGCAGAATGCGGGGGAGACACTTGAGGGCCCCCGCCCCCGCCAATGCCCCTCCAGAAGGGGACGGAACAGGCTGCAAAAACACTACATAACAGTGCGACTAACAGCCACGCTTGTTGCGAGACATCCGTGCGGTAGGGAAATGCTCTGTCCCGTCCCCTCCTTGCAGGGCTGGTCTTCAAACAGCAGGGGGGGGAAGAAGATGCAAAGCCCCCCCCCCCGCAAAATGCCCCCTCCCAGCATCCCTTCTGGGCTCCAAGCCGCCGGGAACATTTTGGCAGTATTTGCCGGTGATTCCAGGAGGGTCCCCCAGATTTCTGCTCTGGGACTTCTCCTGCCCCAGGAGTGGCTGCAGCATCTGGAGGGGAGTGGGGGGGGGCTGTGACGTGCTTAATGTCCTTTTTGACTGTTCTTCGCTGTGATGAGCTTCCTTGGGCCTGGTTTGACAGGCAGGCAAGAGATCAATTATGAAAAAGAAAGGAGGACCTTGGAGAGATCCCGACCCCACGTTTCCTCCCGTAGAATGGGCTCAGTAGCAAGGACAAGGCCTGGGAGGGAGCGAGACACAGAAAAGGGTGGTCTTTGCCCCTTTTACCAGGGGGTTAACAAGGCAGGTGCTGTTGCCTCAAGAGGGAGGGAATGACAGAGTCGAGGGGCCCCCAGAGAGAAGGCCCTGCCCCTTGTGGCCGCCCACCTGCCCCCCAGCTCGGGACAGCACATGTGGCAGGGCTCCCTGCAATGACCTCAGAGGGAGAGCCAGTTGATCCGGAGGAAGGCGGCCCTTCAGACCCCTCAGCTCCAGACTGTGCAGGGCTTCAAAGTTGGCCTGCACAGTTTGGGTGAGTTTGGATGAGATACTGCGGAGCTGTCTCATCCTAAGCCCAGGACATCGTCCCTTTCAAGAGGGAAGGAAGGAAGGGTTGTGAGCTGAATGGAATCCTTCCAGCATGGAAGGATGGAACCACAAAGCCCTTTAAGTCCCTTAAAGAGCCGAACCCTCAGGAGGAGGCACTGAGGGGGACGAGGCAGAGGGAGCTCCTCAGCAGCTGAGCCGGGGGGGGGGGAGCCCCCAGCTGCGGATAGAAGTTCGGGCTCCCAGCCCAGCCGGTGAAGGGGGAGGGGAGAGGCCTGAGAAGGACACTGAAACCCCCCCCCCCGTTGCTTGGTCTTAGTCTGCCCTTGGATGCCTTTGTGTCTATGGGGAGGGGGGGTTGCTATGGAGAATGAATTCCTAGAGGGCCAGCAGGGGCTGCTCCTCATGCCAGAAACAGCAGGAGGTGGGAGAGACTCTGGAGACCAGAAACACTTCCTGAAACTGAGGGGCTGGGGGGACTTTTAACTGTGGTGTGTGTTTAATTCTTACTATATCTTTAATTTATGTCTTTCATAGTGTGTATTTCTTCGTTTTACATCTTTGCTCCTGGTTTTAACACAGGCAGGAGCAATAAAAGTCATAGGAAAACCAGCTGGAGTTTGCAGCTGGAAAGGATCCTTCCGGCATCCATCCCTGATCCAGAAGGACCGAAGGGTTTGTTGGAGAGTTGATGCGCACAGGAGAAGGAACTGAGGACGAGGACGAGGGAGCTCCCCACCGATGGAGCAGGGAAGGTCCAGCCCCCACAGTCTGCCCTGCGTCAAAACCTCGCTGTCTGTCCAGGTGAGAGTCTCAGGGCCTCCCTTCTGACTTCGGGGCTCACTGGGCTTCCTCCTGGGACTGCCCTGCCCAGACCCCTCCGTTACGTACAACCCTCTTCCACCCTCTGCATCTGCACGTCAGGCTTTTGCCCCACCAGCTCTCATGGCCCAGGTTACAGGACATGACCTGGAATTGACACAGCACCTGTCTGGGCAGCTGCTGAGTCTCAAATCAGGGACGGAGCTTCCTAAAAAAAAGATTGCAGGCAGAGAAATAAATTGCAGAATGGAAAAAAGAGATTTCAAGGAGGGGACGGGAGATGACTAGGTAGGCCGAGAGAAACAGGTAGGACTTTTAAAGCCCTTTACGGCTCGGGTCCGGGGTATTTGAGGGACCGTCTCCTTCCATATAATCCAACCCGTACTCTTAGATCATCTGGAGCGGCCCTTTTGACTGCCGCCACCAGGAGAAGTGAGAGGGGTGGTGGCCAGGAAGAGGGCCTTCTCGGTGGTGGCCCCCCAACTTTGGAATACCCTCCCCTTAGAATTGAGAACTGCTCCCTCTCTGTTAACATTCCGGCGGGGGCTGAAGACCTTTTTATTTCAAAAAGCTTTTAATTGTTGACAGGTCTGGCGGGCTGGCTGGTTTATTGTATTTTATGATCCACTGGGTTTGTTGCTTTTAAATCGTACTGTTGGTGGTTTTAATTGTTTTATTGTATTGTTTTTTATATTGTTTTTGAAGTGTTTTTAATGTTAGTTTTTATATTTTGTAAAGCCGCCTTGAGCGCCGTTCGGCAAATAAGGCGGGGTATAAATCTAATAAATAAATAATAATAATAATAAGAGGTAGGAAGAAAGAAGGAGAAAGTGGTAGAAAGGAGAAGAATGTACAACCCTCTTCCACCCCCTGCATTTTTTTTTTGCCCCACCAGCTCTCATGGCCCAAGTTACAGGACATGACCTGGAATTGCCTCAGCACCCGTCTGGCATGCTGCCAAATTTCATCTTAGCTTCCTAAAAAAATAGCAGCAGGAGAAATAAATGGCAGAATTAAGATATAGCAGGAATTGCGGGAGTGGTTCAGCTTAGGAAGGCTCTGGAAAAGCAAGTTTTGCTGAAAGACTTCAAGGAGGGGAGGGAGGGGAATAGGCAGGCAGAGGGGGGGAGGACACAAGGACACAGTGGTAGAAAGAAGAAGGGGAGGGGAGAGCTGGCGCAGGCTGTGGCTGCCCCTGGGGTGGGGCAGTGACAAAAAATGTCTGTGCACCCTTGGTGCTGCCACGACATACTCCCCGCTTCCCGGATCACTCCATTTTGGAGCGTAAGAGGGGAACGGGCGGGAGGGGGTCCTGCTCCATGCCGCTTTCTTCCATGCCCAGCCCCCCCATTGGCTTCCATGGTAGGCGCTACACCACACTGTATGGGCGCAATGCCTCGAGGAGAGAAGGAGACATCCTCCGTCTTGGGAATGTGAGGTATTCTGCGGAAATACTAGCAGGCCTTTGAAAACGCAGATTTGCAGCACATTTCTCCATGTGTGTGTACAACAGAAGGAAGCCCTATGTGTTCAAAGAGACTTGCTCCCAGGAAAGTGCGTACAGAACGATAACCTTATGCGCTGATGTTGTCCTGGGCCCGCACTGCTGGTGGCTGGATTTTGGAGTTGGCTGGATTTTGGAATAATAGTTAATCTCATGAGAAATGCTTCCTCTTGCTCTTTTCACTGTTCCACCCAAGGCCTCTTTGACATTTTTCAACAGTCTTTCTTCTTTATTGTATCAGAAGCACCTACATTGATACATACATCAAAATATATTTTTAGAATAAAATACAATGTTAAAACTAGATATCTTTCGCCCAATCCTGGGCCACTTCAACAGTGTTCTTCCTTGCCAACGTCAGATCTTCCACTGTGCATGTCGAGGGGCACCGTGTGCACTGTAGCGTATGTGAGATGGTTTGTTCTTCTCCACATTGACCCAGCATGTCTTTTATGGGGAAACCCCATTTCCTCAGACTGTCCTTAGATTTTCCTACCCCAGCACGCAGTCAGTTTAAGATTTCCATACAGGCCACGGTTGTTCTTGACCAGGTGGAGGGCATAGATATGTTTGTGCCCATTCACTCGGCAGCTCCTTGCTCGCTTTCCATAGTTCCAAAGCAGTCTGTGGCGACTGGTTATGGGGGAGGGCGAAATCCTAAGGAAGCTATTCTGCGATCTCAGTCTTGACGGTGGGAGTTGGTGGCCATACAGTGGGTGTGTTTCTAGGGACGTCGCTTTAACCCACTTCTTCTGCGCTGCGCTTTCCCGACAAAATGTGGGAGGGGGAAGGCCAGTGGAGTATTTACGGGATTGCGTGGGGGGCAAGAGCAATGGGCGCCATTTACCAAGGGGGTGCCAATTGCCCTCAGCCCCACCTCAGCACAATGCCTCAAAGCCGCATCAGAGGGAAGCCGCGCCCCCCCCAGCTCACCAGCCAGCCTCCGATCGAGCAGTGTTGCCCGATTGCCAGCTGGGAGGAAACGCGCACCTCTCCGGCTGGAGGGGGGTGGGAGGCGCACGTTTCCTCCCAGCCAGCAATTGGCCAAAACTGGAAGGGGGGAGGTGCATGGCAAAACTGCCCGATTGGAGGCTGAGGGAAGCCACGCGCCTCCCCCCCCCCCTCCAGCCAGTGAGGTGCCTGGTTTCTCCGGCTGCCACTGGGGCCAAGGGTGTGTGTGGCTTCTCTCTGCATGGACGTTGTGACGTCATGACGTTGCGTACCATGGGCACGGTTTCGCCCTGGTACGCCTCTGGGGAAGGCCACCTAGGTGATGCACCTTCTGAATTGGAGTCGGTTTTAGGCATCCTGTGACCAGTCTTGCTGTTTCATTTAGTGCCACATCCACCAGTTCTGCGTGATGACATCTATACCAGACAGAGCTGGCATATTCTGCAGCCAAGTGGCACAGTCCTAAAGCGGGTGTCCTTAATACATGCGGTTGGGCTCCCCATCTTGTGTTTGTTATTTTCCTCAGGGCATTATTTCTGGCGAAGACCTTCTGTTTGGTGCTAAAACAGTGCCTCTTAAAAGTCAATGTACGATCCAGAGTTACTCCCAAGTATTTGGGGGTAGCACAGTGTTCTAAGTTGGTTTCATTCCAGCATACTTGCAATGTTCTTGATGCTTGTCGGTTTTTCAGATGGACAGCACAGATTTGTGTCTTTAAACAATTTGGTTTTATTATCCCTATAATATGTATTCAGTAGATTCAAAACCTCAGTCAGTCTTTCCTCGACGGCCTCGAAAGTTCTGTCCTGTGTGGCAATTGCCAGGTCGTCAGCATAAATAAAACTTCTGGTAGCTTCTGGCAGCGGTTGGTCATTAGTGTGTGTGTGTGTGTGTGAGAGAGAGAGAGAGAGAGAGAGAGAGAAACAGCTTGGGGGCTAGCACGTTGCCCTGTAGCAGTCCATTTCTTTGGATTCTCCATCGGCTGTGTTGTCCTTGAAAATCTACAAAAAAATCTACGATTTTCTAATAGGCAGCCTACCATTTTTGTGAATTTAAAATCTTTTGTAAGATGGTAGACTATCTTCAACAGGGCAGCATGATTCACCGTATCATAGGCCGCGGTGAGATCTATAAACACCACTCCTGTAATTTCCTTCAGTTCAAAACCATCCTCAATGTAGTGTGTCAAATTAAGGATTTGAGCTACACAGTTTTTGCCAGGGCTAAAGCCTGCTTGCTGCAGTATAGGCAGGAGGTCTACTATCTCACTCAGTCAATTCAGGATTAGGCGTTCAAATATCTTATATAGGTGGCTAAGGAGAGATATGGGCCTATTATATAGCTTTTTGGATCGTCTGGTGGCTTGAGTATGGCTATCACACAGGCCTTCCTCCTTGGGTATCTGAGCGGTACTTAAACATCCATTATAAAAGTTAAGTAGCCATTCTTTTGTTTTGGATCCAAACTGTTTGATCTGCTCAACCCAAATCTCATCGATGCCGACTGCTTTACCAGTCTTGCACCTATCTGTTGCCTCTTCCAGCTCTCCCATAGTGAAGGGGGTTGCTCATCTTCCATTCCTCATTCCTAACTAGCCTCCATTTACATTTCTGTAAATTAAAATCCGGTCTCCCATTAAACACAAACTGGTGGGCAGTCTGCTTGGCTGAGATATTAGCATGTGGTGATCATTTAGTGACATCATTGTTGAGGCGGTTAAGTAATCTCCATGCTTTCTGGCTGCTGTAGCTCATCTCCATCTCTTCCATAAGCTTAATCCATTTGTCCCTTTTGTAGAGTCGATAGAGGGATGTTCTTTTCCCTCTCTCAAAACACCAGAACCAGGGGGCATCCACAAAAATTGAGGGTTGGGAGAGTTAAAACAGATAAAAGGAAGTACTTCTTTACCCAGCGGGTAGTTAATCTGTGGAACTCTTTGCCACAGGAGGTGGTGATGGCATCTGGTCTAGATGCCTTTAAGAGGGGATTGGATGGATTTCTGGAGGAAAGGTCCATCGTGGGCTGTAGGCCATGATGGATTGTGCAACCTCCTTACATTAGTAGTAGGCTACTTCAGAGTACCGGGTGCAAGGGAGTGGCCACAGGATCCAAGCATCTTGTTGTCTTGTGCCTCCCTGGGGCACCTGGTGGGCCGCTGTGAGATCCAGGAAGCTGGACTAGATGGGCCTTGGCCTGATCCAGCGAGGCTCTTCTTATGTTCTTATGTACTCCGAGATAGCTGACACTCTCTGTAATCCGGTACCAATGGTATCTTCACTAAATGGGTTTGCTTCAAAAAAGGTGAGGTATTTGTTCAGTAAATCAGCTGTTTCCGTGTTCAGCCTTGGATGTAGGAATTTCTACATCCTCGTGGGATTGGACAATTCAATGAAGGTATCGACCCAGTGTGCATCAGCAATTAAGAAGGCCAATTCCATGCTTGGGGTCATTAAAAAAGGGGTTGAGAATAAAACAGCCAATATTATCATGCCATTGTACAAATCAATGGTAAGGCCACACCTGGAATATTGTGTCCAGTTCTGGTCGCCGCATCTCAAAAAGGACATAGTGGAGTTGGAAAAGGTGCAGAAAAGAGCGACAAAAATGATTACGGGGCTGGGGCACCTCCCTTATGAAGAAAGACTGCAGCGTTTGGGGCTCTTCAGTCTAGAAAAAAGGCGCCTGAGGGGGGATATGATTGAGACATACAAAATTATGCATGGAAGGGATAAAGTCGATAGAGGGATGTTCTTTTCCCTCTCTCAAAACACCAGAACCAGGGGGCATCCACTAAAGCTGAGGGTTGGGAGAGTTAAAACAGATAAAAGGAAGTACTTTTTTACCCACCGGGTAGTTAATCTGTGGAACTCCTTGCCACAGGAGGTGGTGATGGCATCTGGTCTAGATGCCTTTAAGAGGGGATTGGACAGATTTCTGGAGGAGGGGTCCATCGTGGGCTATAGGCAATGATGGATTGTGCAACCTCCTTACAAAGGTGGTGGGCTACTGGTACCGGGTGCAAGGGAGTGGCCACAGGATGCAGGCATCTTGTTGTTTCATGCCTCCCTGGGGCACCTGGTGGGCCGCTGTGAGATGCAGGAAGCTGGACTAGATGGGCCTTTGGCCTGATCCAGCAGGGCTCTTCTTATGTTCTTATTGATTTCCTGGAGCATTTCTGAACAGCTTCCATAAACCTGTCATACGAAGGAGGATAGTGTTCAATGTTAGATACACTATTGTCCAAAGCAGCAGAGAACCTGGCCCAGACGGCCTTCTTAAAATATCTTCTTTGGAATTTCTTGTGGTTGAACAACAGCTATGACCTCACAAAGAATCAGTCAGTGTTGAGTATTGGGTATTGGCATCCCTACTGACCTTGAGCATTGGTGCACCACATTTTCACTTACAAAGATTAGATCTGGATTATAGCCTCTCCTCCACCTACCACTGTTAAAGGATGCTGGTAGTTTACTGTCATGGATAATTGATAATTGATAGGCCTCCGCCCATTCTACGACAGCCTCTCCACTTTCATCAGTATTATCGTAACCCCACAAGTTATTATGGCTGTTAAAATCACCTATTAGAAACCCAACAGGCTTATTGCAGAAATTTTGTGGCTCAGTGAAAGAAATTTTTATGGATGGTGGTTTGTATACAGGTGTCACTGTTTAGTCACTAAGTTCAACCGTTATTATGTCTATATTATTTTCTTCTGTCATTGCTGTGAACAAGATACAGAGGTCAACTCTTACAAAAATTGCACTTCCAGGTTGCTGGAAAATATTTCATATTTTTCAACCGTGTCCGTACAGGTGCACACAGCAGAGCAGAGACCAGAACTAGCAGCCTGTACCTGCACTGTAAGTGGGAATGAGCAGAAGGACAGGTGTTTTGAGGGCGCGATCCAATACGCGCCTTGGGCCGACGGCAGCTGCGCTGCTCCTGCACCGGCCGAGCTCCGCTGTGCTGCTTCTACAGCCATTAATCAATCACTAGTATTTATATACCGCTTTTCAACACAAGGTTCACAAAGCGGTTTACGGGCAAATAATAACATTAAAGTTAAATGGCTTTGTTGTTGTTCAGTCGCTAAGTCGTGTCCGACTCTTTGCAACACCTTGGACCACAGCACTCCAGGCCTCCCTGTCCTCCACTAGCTTCCGGAGTTCGCCCAATTTCATGTTCGTTGCTTCGGTGACACTGTCTAACCATCTCATCCTCTGCCGCCCCCTTCTCCTTTTGCCTTCCATCTTTCCCAGCA
This sequence comes from Lerista edwardsae, assembly GCA_029204185.1. Lineage (NCBI taxonomy): Eukaryota > Metazoa > Chordata > Lepidosauria > Squamata > Scincidae > Lerista > Lerista edwardsae. The sequence continues at coordinate 175,943 of JAJKFI010000406.1, forward strand.
TGAGGGTCTTTTCTAAAGAGTCCTCTCTTCTCATGAGGTGGCCAAAATTCAGCTTCAGGATTTGTCCTTCCAGGGAGCAATCAGGCTTGACTTCCTGGAGGATTGACCGATTGGACCTCCTTGTAGTACAGGGGACTCTCAAGAGTCTTCTCCAGCACCATAATTGAAAAGCATCTGTTCTTCGGCGCTCTGCCTTCCTTATGGTCCAGCTCTCACATCCATACATTGCTACTGGGAAAACCATACCTTTGACTATGCGAACCTTCGTTGGCAGGGTGATGTCTCAGTTTTTGATTAAGTTGTCTAGGTTCGCCATAGCTTTCCTCCCAAGAAGTAAACATCTTTTAATTTCATGGCTGCAGTCACCATGGGCAGAAGATTTAGTCGAGAGGGTTAATGCCTCCGTTTGCCTGAAGATAAGAGCTGAAGATCTGAAGGTCGCCAGTTCGAGACAGCCGGAAGTCTCTCTGAGCGGCAGACCTCATTAACTGCGACTGATTAACAGCTGAGCCTCGGCTGCCTTGTGTGAGGGGGAGTTGTTCCAAAGTTCAGCTGCTTCTCTGGTGGGAGCAGGGAAGCCGTTTATCAGCCAGCAAGAAGACAAACGGGTGGCCAGAAAGAAGGACTAAATCCAGAAAGATCCATCTGTATGTGTGTAGTTCTTGAAAGATAGAACATTTCTGTATACATTGTAAAAACCTTCGGGTTTCTGAATAAAGTCTGCCTCTGTAAACCGCCTTGAGTTATAGTCACTAGAGAAATCTGGTGACCTAAGAAAGGCGGTATATAAATCCAAGTATTATTATTATTATTATTATTATTATTATTATTATTATTATTATTATTATTATTATTATTATTATTAT
>JAJKFI010000406.1:184397-239791 GCA_029204185.1 Lerista edwardsae
TTTTTTTTCTTTTCTCTAGTGGTAATATTTGCTATGCTTTGCCTGCTCAGTGAGAAAGAATGTACTATGATAACATTTAGTCAAAACAAGGGAGAAAAAAAAGGGGGCCAATGAGAATCAGGAATAGCGTAAGATAAGAATTGACGTCAATAATAATATTTTTTTGCTGAAACTTTTTGGCTCCAAATAATCTTAAAGATTGAATTACACTGACAGACAATGGGTTATTAAGACTACTAATATAGATTAATAAATTAATTTTGATGGAAACATTTGTTTAACAATATATGAGGCTTAACAGTATTATATTATTAATAATTGTTGAAGAAATGTATTGTAGGTAAAGTAGATTTCAATATATGCATGTAATCTCTCCATGACCTTATGTGTATACCTGTGTTACTATCCCCTCCCCTTTCGTATTAATATTTTCCTTTTCCCATTACTGTATAGTAGAAAATAAAATCATTTTGGGAAAAAAAATGAATTGTACATTACTCCGTAAATGTGTATTAAAGTCAGAACTGGCAAGAATAAAAGATCTTCTTAAGGAAAACTTACCAAAGAACAAAAAATATTACACAACAGAATAACAGCTAGAGAAGTGGCTGATGTGATTATGGTGAAGGAAATTGGCGTGTGGGAATAATTTCAGTTAGCAGGCAACTTTTACGACTCCAGGTCCAAATGGTTTGACAAGAAGGTTTTATCAATGTTTCCCATTACAATATTTTCAAAAATGAAAAATGCCAGATGTATTGAGAGAGGCAAACGTGACTTTGATACCCAAAGCAGGGCAAGTAAGTGTCCTTCTTCACCCCTGCAGAGTGTCTTTCCTAGTGGCTGTAACTGGGGGTGTTCTGCATTAGTTTAGATGGTGAGCCCTTTTAGGACAGGGAGCCCTTGAACTTCATTGCTATTGTTATTGTTTGCCTGTAAACTGCTTTGTGAACTTTTGTGTTGAAAAGAAGTATACAAATACTGATGATTGATGGATGGATTTGAACAGTATAAAAATTCTAGACCTCTCTTTGCTGAGTAGTGATGATAAGCTATTGACCTCCATTTTAGCAGAAAGAATGGAGAAGGTGGAAAAAGTTAATACGTGAACTTTAATGTGGTTTTCTGCCAAGGAGATAATTGAGTGACAATGTAAGAATAGTAATAGAGATGTTGGAATATTTCAATAAACCTATAAACAACCAATTTGTATTATTACTTTTAGATGCAGAAAAAGCTTGCCCTTGCAAACGTGCCCTTGCCCTGGGGAGGCTGCTGAGCATACCTAAGCGCAGCTTAGGACTGCGCCCTAAATCAGCTAAACTGTATGAAACTGTGTCAAATAGGTGCTGGAAATCTAAACAATTTAGGAAGGAGCCTTTAACCATGTGGACTTTGCAGAAATGGACAAAAGTACAATTTTACTTACAGGGACGTTAGTAATCTCTTTCATGAACGGAAACTGTTTGTTGACATTCCGCATAAGAGAGAGAATAAGGAGTTAGGGCACAATCCTAACCTGCAGTTAGGCCAGCCCAAGGGACACCGTAAGGTATGTTTGGACCACTCATGGAGGCAGAGAGGCCGGCACACAGTCATGCGCCATCCTCCCTGACTCGGAGGGTGGTCCAAACACGCTTTGTGGTGGCCCTGGTGCCAGCCAAACTCTGCTGGCCTAACTGTGCCAGCCTAACTCCAGTTTAGAGTTGCAAACAGCGGGGCTGAGGGCACCTGGCTGGGCAAGGGGCGGAAGGAGTGAGTGGGGAGGGGGAGGTCAGAGCAAGAGGGGAGGGGGCACAGAGAAAGAAGAAGAGAGGCTGAGAAGCAGGAGGAGGGAGACAGCAGAGAAGCAGCAGGATGTGGGAGTGGGGGAGGAGACAGGGGTGCCTGTTGAGGGGGTGGAGAGGGGGTGGAAGAAGGGGGGCATGTTGGGAAGGGAGGGAGACCTGGTAGGGACCAGAGTGTGTGGAGGAGAGGCCAGTGAAACACACTTTTATCCTTCGATAATGAACTGAACCCTTTTCTGTAACCCACCATCAAGCTACTTTGCACAGCATCCCCACTTGGCCTCTGCTTGGACAGAGGGATTGCCAGGACTGTGGGGATGCCAGCGTGGCTGATCGCTCCTCCTGGCTCTCGGCAGCTGCCCCCCCCCCCCCCGCAAGCTGGGAGCAAGAGCAAAAAGCTTTCAAAAGCTTCAAAAAAAATTGAAATTTTTTTTCAAAAGCTTCGGTAGAAGGGAGAAGGGCTGCCCCCTCAGCGTGGAAGAAGCCCCCTTCTCTCAGGAGGCTCCTCCAGCAAGTGCCAGCCTAGGACTCTCCCAGAAAGTGCTTCCAGTCCTAAGGAGAGCCTTCCTCACCCTCGGCATTCCATCATGCCCGCAGGCACCAAAAGGACCCCACCCTGCCCCCATTCTGCCCCCCCCAACCTGTGTTCCGGAAATGTCACAGAAGGGCCAAAACCACACCGGGAGAGACAATGCGGGAACTGGGATGACTGAGGGAACAGCAGATGCCTCCCCCCATCTCAGGCTCATTCTGGGGCACAAACTCAGTGACCGGAATGGCGGCAGAATCACCCACACTCAAAACCTCTCTCGCTCTCTTTCTCTCGGCAGCTCAATAGGGCAGGCAGCAGCACTTGTCTTCTTGAACAACAAGACCTCACAGAAGCAGCTGGAAAAGGGCCTGAGAGCCAAAGGAGCCCCATTCTAAGGGAAGGTGCTGCTGACAGGGGGGCCCTCAGAAGCTTCCGGAAGCCTTCCCAGATCAGGCGAGGCCTCTGCTGCTGGCCCCGAGCGTGTCAGTTCTCCCTCCGGTCCGAGGCTTCAGCCACTGCCTTTCCCGCCTTTTTCCTGGCCATTTGAGTGTTTGCACTTTGGCCACTAAACAAGTATTCTGAGGTAAAACATTCCTGACAACACCACAGATTCCCACCTGGAGGCAGACTGGGGACCTCAGAGGAGGGGAGCTCTCCTGCCAGGAGTGAACAAAGGGGTTTCATGGCCATCTGTGGGGCCCCCTCTTGGCCGCAGTCCTTTTCCGGGGCGGGCGGGAAAGCGGCAGAACGCGGCGTGACGCAACGGGCGGACTGCCAATCAAACATAAGTCCCGCCCACCGTACCGGCTGGGTAGCACTACTGATTTCAGTCCCTTTCTCCCAACCTGAATCCCCTTGTTCCAGGCCAGGCTCTCCTGGGGAGTGACTGGTGCACTGTTTGTCCTTCCTCCCCACCCCCCATCCAGATGCTCAATTTCAACATGAATTCCCTTCCTGGTCCAGCTCCAGTGCCTGAAGCCAGGAATGCCTCACAGGGATCGGATCCAGGCAGCCCAATCCTAATCAAATCCCCAGGCAGTCCCAGTGGGCTCTCAGCCTCCTCTCTGTCCCACAAGAGCTTTCTATCCTTTCCCCAGGATAATGCCCAGCGGATGAACTTTGACCTCCTCTTTGAGCTACGCGCCCCGTCAGCCCCCGTTTTCATGGCCAAAAAAGGGGCATGGAGTGGCTTCTGTGAGTGGAGAAGCCCCTTCCGTGCTATGGGTCAGGCTGCCCTCTTATGCACACATGCAGCTGCCTCTGGTGGTATCAGTCCCCAGAAGAGTGGGGCCTGCCAGAAAAAAATGGTCCAGGAGCCCTGCTCTGGGGAGGAGCTCCCTGAAGGGAGAAGATTGAGCTGTGGCCAGCCCAGAAAGGGTGTTGCAAATCTGGGCAAAAAAGGCACCCAGAATGCTCAGCTCCCCCTCCTCTTCCTGTCCGATGAATTATTCCAAACTCCAGAGGAGGGATGCCCAGCTGCCACCTGCAGGAGCAGAGAGGGGCTGCTTCAGGGTAGAGTAGCATGTTTGGAGGGGGTGGGCTGCTTAGAAGAGCCTCCCCCTGCCTGGTGACTGGCCCCACTGACGCCCTGCAAGGCTGCGCGTTTGGCCCACAGCGCTGGCCAAAAGATTCATTGACTGAGGAAAGCACATTTCCCCTCCTCGCGTATTTTCATCCTACCTTTCCGTTTTGTAGTCAAGCGCTCAAGGCAGCCAGCACAAACTGTGCAACCCCACCACCACAGTGCAAAACCTGTGCCAAAGACACCAGTTGTATTAGGTCACAGCACAGTAGTTAATCTGTGGAACTCTTTGCCACAGGAGGTGGTGATGGGATCTGGTCTAGATGGCTTTAAGAGGGGATTGGACAGATTTCTGGAAGAAAAGTCCATTGTGGGCTATAGGCAATGATGGATTGTGCAACCTCCTTACATTAGTAGTAGGCTACTTCAGAGTACTGGGTGCAAGGGAGTGGCAACAGGATGCAAGCATTTTGTTGTCTACTGGGCTCCCTGAGGCACCTGGTGGGGCCGCTGTGAGATACAGGAAGCTGGACTATAGATGGGCCTTTGGCCTGATCCAGCAGGGCTCTTCTTATGTTCTTAATTTTCTTCATTTCACAGCACACTGACAAGGCACTAAAATTGTCAAGGTACACCATCAGTGAGTATTGACAAGGCCCATCACACTGTTTGGGGAGGGGGCTGACATTTCTCTCATATTTACCTCAGAATGTCAGATGTAGGGGAGTGGCAAGGGGCTGCAGGCAGCTGGGATAATTAAAAAGGGGGTTGAGACTAAAACGGCCAATATTTTTATGCCACTGTACAAATCGATGGTAAGGCCACATCTGGAGTACTGTGTACAGTTCTGGTCGCCACACCTCAAAAAAGATATAGGGGAACTAGAGAAGGTGCAGAAGAGAGCGACCAAAATGATTATGGGGCTGGGGCACCTCCCATATGAGGAAAGGCTACAGCATTTGGGACTCTTCAGCCTAGAAAAAAAAGCACCTGAGGGGATATTTGATTGAGACATACAAAATTATGCACGGGATGGATAAAGTGGATACAGGGAGTTTCTTTCCCCTCTCTCACAACACCAGAACCCAGGGACATCCACTAAAATGAATGTTGGGAGAGTGAGGACAGATAGAGGGAAATACTATTTTATCCAGTGGGTAATTAATCTGTGGAACTCCATGCCACAGGAAGTGGTGATGGCATCTGGCCTAGATGTCTTTAAAAGGGGACTGGACAGATTTCTGGAGGAAAAGTCCATCACAGGCTACAGGACATGATGGTTAGTGCAACACCCTTATTTTAGAGGTAGGCTACCTTGGAGTGCCGGATGCAGGGGACTGGCAATGAGATGCCTGTATCTAGTTGTCTTATGAATTCCCTGAGGCATCTGGTGGGCTTCTGTGAGAGACAGGAAGCTGGACTAGAAGGGCCTTTGGCTTGATTCAGTGGGGCTATTCCTATGTTCTTAAGGCCCCAATTAGGTTGCAAATTATTATAGCTTCCTCCCTACAGACAGGATAGCATATTCTCTTTTATTTCCCTCTTATTTCCCTCAGAATTTTATCTCAGAAAAATAGCTCAGAGTGCTAGATGCAAGGGAGTGGCAACAGGATGCAAGGATACACAAATACATAAATTTATTAGTAAGCAAAGACATTCCACTAAGAAGGTGATCAATAAAATGTGCATCTTGGATTCAGTTACTCCCATTTATTTCTAAGGTAAAATATTTGTATCAGAGATGCAGATTCTAAAAAATATCCATCAGCTTGAAACCTAGTTTTAAAAAAGACAAGAAACGTATAAAATACAGTTTACACTTCCACCGATTAGAAAAGGTTTTGCTTCTCTGCCATCAAATCAGTAAATTCAAGTTTCAACCAGAGTCAACTGTCAGATTTCCCCACCATCTAATTCTGCCTTATTATCCTTAGAAAAGCCTGCACTGGAAACCTTTGTCCAGCATCTCTGCTATGAGGCTGCCTCAAATGGCTGCAGTTGCACTGTGGAAAAAAGCTAAAACTTTCTCTGGTTTTCTCCATGGTATCCTAAAAAGAATAAAATTACAATTAAAGCATGCAAACTAATGAAAGAATCAGCTACAACATTAACTTTAAAAGTACCCATGATGCACCAGAAACATTTCAGCAGTCGAATTCCACACAGGGCAACCATTTAGGTTGTGCAGGGACCTTGCAAGATTCAGGGATGCAGGCCCCCAAACTGATCACTTCAGGGCACTGAGAGATTCAGACAGGGGTTTCACCTCTGTGTGTTGATTCTTTTAAGAAAAGGAAGGTGTTGCTGTACTTTGGTTGCAACTGTATCTACGGTCCCAACAATGACGCAGCATCTTCACCTATAGTCTTCAAGGTTTGATTTATCATTCAAGCTTTCGCTACCACATGGGACTCCTCCAGACTTGTATGAGTGGCTTGATGTTGTTTTACGTTTCCCCTACTCCTGAAGCTCTTTTCATACTCAGAACATTTTTAAGGTTTCTCGCCTGTGTGTCGTCTTTGATGCGAAGTGAGGTGATGACTCTGAGCAAAGTTCTTTCCACACTCAGAACATTCATACGGTTTCTCTCCTGTGTGTATTCTTTGATGTGTAGTGAGGTAATCATTCCGAGCAAAGCTCTTTCCACACTCCAAACATTTATAAGGTTTCTCTCCTGTGTGGATACTTAGATGTGCAATAAGGGCTACCTTCTGTCTAAAGCTCTGATCACACTCGGCGCATTGATAGGGTTTAACCCCTGTATGGATCCTTTGATGTTCAGTAAATTCACGTCTGCGCAAAAAACTCTTTTCACAGTCAGAACATTGATAAGGTTTCTCTCCTGAGTGGATTCTTAGATGCTGCCTAAAATTAGATTTATCAGCAAAGCTTTTGCTACATTCTGGGCATTTGTATGGCTTCTCTCCAGTGTGTGTTCTTTGATGCAAAGTGAGGTGATGACTCCAAGCGAAGCACTTTCCACACTCAGAACATTTGTAAGGTTTCTCTCCTGTGTGCATTCTTAGATGCCTCTTCAAATTTGAAGCAGCAGCAAACTTTTTCTTACAGTGTGGGCATTTGTATGGCTCCTCTCCAGTATGGATTCTTTGATGCGAAGTGAGGCTATAACTCCGAGCAAAGCTCTGTCCACAGTGAGAACATTGATAAGGTTTCTGTCCTGTGTGGATTCTTAGATGCTTCTTCAAATTTGATGCATCTGCAAACCTTTTCTTACAGTCTGGGCATTCGTATGGCTTCTCTCCTGTGTGGGTTCTTTGATGCAAAGTGAGGCAATAACTCCAAGCAAAGCTCCTTCCACACTCCCAACATAGGAATGTTTTTTCTGCTGTTCTGAGAGCTCCACATCCAGGAGTGCTGCTCTGAACGTCGCCCTCCTCAAGCAAGACGGTGTTATCGAGTTCCACCTCTGTGTTGATGCTGCTGTGAGTACCTGGACTCTTGGCTCCCCCCTCTTCTGTTTCGTGTTCCTGGAAGGTTCCTCCTAGCCAAGGTTTATCCATCTTTTCCTCTGTGGATTTTCCCTCTTTCCCCCATGGGCTCTCCCAATCCCGAAGGGTCTCCTCCTCCTCTCGTTCCACGAACATTCCAGGTTGGTCCCCGCCATTTTCACAGTATGACCTGAGCCCTGCTGGAACAGGGAGAGAAACTTGGGAAGAGCCCAAGGGAAAAGGGGGGCCTCTCCACAATTACGCGTACAGATTGCATTCCCCCCAGGAATCCCCCCCCCAGGATTGTATACCCCCCCCCAGTTGAGCGGCTGGTCACTCTGTGTTTCTAGCCAGGCTCTTCCGAGGAGGGACCGTTTGTCCTTCCCCCACCCGGACACTCAATTTAAACTTGAATTCTCTTCCTTGTTCAGCCAGGAGTGCCTCACAGGGATTGGATCCGGGCAGCCCAATCCTAACCAACTCCCCGGGTGCAGTGGTGTCATCTAAATGATTTAAGAACAGGTACTCACTTTTGATTGGCACATGTCGGGACCCGCCCACCAGAAGTGATGTCATAAGCCAGAAGTGATGTCGTGGCAGGAAGTGACATGAAAAAAGCCCTTTTTGAGGCCTCAGATGATTTTAAACTGACCCAACAGTTGCAACAGTATTCCACAGCACCCCCAGAACATGTGAAGGAGGCCTGTCATCATGTTAAAACCCCAGAGCAACTCATTTTTCAGTGGAAAGGAAAGGCTCCGCTCGCTGCCTGCCTGCCTGCCTGGCTCTGAGAACATGCAGGCAACTCAAATATGCAGGAAATTCAAACGTTGCAGAGGGCGGAGTCGACGAGTGGGCGGGCGAATGGGCGGGGCCAGCTGTAATCCTAGAAACCAGTACTCGCGTACCCCCACGTACCCCCTGCATGACATCACTGCCCGGGTGGCACTGCAGCAGTGGGGGTCCAGCCTCCTCTGTATTTCAATGGGGCATTTTGGCCACTGGAGGTATCCTTGGGGTCACGTTTCTTCCCTTGCTCCAGAGGAACCTCCAGCAGCCACCAGGGGTCAACATGGACCTGCAGCAGGCCGAACACTGGCCCAAATCCATGTTGCCCCGGAAGGGCGGATCAGGCCCAGCAAGGGGGTCAGCATACAGCATGTGCTGCCATGGCCAAACCTGCCCCCTCCTCGGCCTGACCCGCCCTGCTCTCTGCCCCCATCACCACCCCTTTGCATGGCAAAAAAGGGGCCTGGAGCATGCAGAAGGGAAGAGAGATCAGAGGCAGCTGCAAGTGGAGAAGCTGTGGGTCAGCTGCTCTCTTAGGTGCACTGCAGCTGTCTCTGGGTGGTATCAGTACCCAGAAGAGCGGGCCCTGCTCTGGAGATGCTGGAGAGACCCTGAGCTCCCTGAAGAACAGAGCTGAGATCAGCCTACAAGGGGCAATTCAAACTGGGGCAATAAAGGGCGCCTCCCTCCTTACTCAAGAGGCTCCGCTCCCCATCCGCTTCCTGTCTGAGGTCAGATGGATTCTTCTGGACCACGGAGGAGTAACTCCCAGCTGCCACCTGCAGGAGCAGAGAGGGACTGTTACAGGGAATGTCAGCATGCCTTGGAGGGGGTGGGCTACGTGGAAGAGGAGAATTCTACCCCTGCCTCGTTGCTTGGCCCATTGCAGCCCTGCAAGGGCTAGAACGTTTTGCCCACCACCCTGGACCCCAAGTCTCATTGGCTGAATGATGCACATTTCCCCTCCACATGTATTCAGCGGGTGGCATCCGGGCGGAACGGGCCGGTACGGCGTTCCGCTTGTTCCGCAGACGGGCCCGGGCCGCACCGCCTCTCCCGAGGACGGGCGAGCTGTTCCTGGGCCCGCCCGCCCTCCCGTGCGTCCAAATCGCGCTGAAATGGAGCGATTCCAGGCGCAGGGAGGCGTGGCTGGCCTCCGCCATAGGGGCGGAGGGCTGCCAATCATCCGGGCGTTCCGGTTCCTGGCGCGCCCGGATGACATCACTGCATGTATTCTTATCCTATCTTTCCATTTAGTAGTCAAGCACTCAAGGCCTGTGGATTATTTAGGAGGAGATCAAGGGGGGTGAATACATGTGGACATCACCCAACAGGAGGTGGTGCCACAACCCCCTGCCGCCACCCCTCCCCCCAGAGCAAGTGTGTGAAGCTGCTGTGGGAAGTGGCTTCCTGGAGCTCCAACTGCAGGAGGAACCTCTCGCCACTGCAAACTTTGTGTGGTTGCAAGGAGCGCCTGGATCCTCCAACACTCCAAGGGGATGGGAACTGCCTTGGACTAACTGCACCTTTTTATAAAGGGGAAAGAAGGGGGGAGGCCCCAAACACCCAGCGCAATACTTCCGAGGCAGGGGCAGGGGTGGCAGGTTAGGGGGGTGGCCCCAGGGAGCCCCAGCCCTGGGAATGCCGCTGCTCAAGGCAGCCAACACAAACTCTGCTCAAAACCAGCACATGGCCAACGTCCATGGGAGTGAGCAGCCCCACCACAGCAGCCCAAAACAGGCATGAAAGGCAGCAGCGGTATCAGGGGACAGCCGCTCTATTCAGCCTGCTTCAACCTGTCTCCAGCAGGCTTCAGTTTCTGGCTCTAAGGAGGCCAACAAGACTACAGAGACTCATTGACGGAATGATGCACCTTTCCCCTCCACATGTGTTCTTATCCTGTCTTTCCATTTAGTGGTCAAGCACTCAAGGTCAGTGGCGTATCTAGGGGGAGGTCAGGGGGGTAAACACATGTGGACGCCACCCAACAGGAGGTGCTGCCACAACCCCCCTGCCACCGCCACAACCACCAAGACCAAGGGTGTGAAGCTGCTGTGGGAAGCAGCTTCCTGGAGCTCCAACTGGTGGAGGAACCTCTCGCCATGGCAAGCTTTAAGTGGGAAAGAAGGGAGGAGGAGCCCCCAAACACCCCGCGTAATATTTCCGAGTCAGGGGTAGGAGTGGCAGGTTTGGGGGTGGCCCCAGGGAGCCCCAGCCCTGGGAATGCCTCTGCTCAAGGCAGCCAACACAAACTCTGCTCAAAACCAGCACATGGCCAACATCCATGGGAGTGAGCAGCCCCACCACAGCAGCCCAAAACAGGCATGAAAGGCAGCAGCAGTATCAGGGGACAGCAGCTATTCTCAACCTGTTTCATTTCACAAGGCACTAGAATGGTCCAGACACACTATCAGTTTTCTTTTTTTAATTCTCAAGGTACATCACTCTGTGCAGTAGCGCCGACTTGGGTGTGGCACGTGGGCCAGCGGCCCTCCCAATATTTTGTGGCTGTGCCACCCCAATATCTGGCCCCGCATGCCCCTTGCAAAGAGCGGAGCCGACCATGAGCATGCACAGTGGTCGCGACGCGAGGCAACCACTGTGCATGCTCACTCAAGAAGCAGCAAGAGCGAATGGGATGCGGCTGCATCCCAATGGTTCCTCCCCTCCGGCACCCTGATTGGCCGGCTGGCTGCCCAGAGACTGTTGAGCTGACAGACCCTTTCCCGAGGCCAGGGCGCACAATCGCAGTGGTGATTGCACTCCCCGGCCTCGGGAGATGACAGGGGGCGCGGCCACATTGGGGGGCATGGCCACAGGCACCCCCAATCTTAGAATGAAGTCAGTGCCCATGACTCTGTGACATCTCCCAATGGCCCTACTGATAGCTGACCCTCACCCAAACTCCTGTGGCAGACCAACAGACACTAGTTTGAAGATCACTGGGGCAGGAATGAGGGATCTCTCACTCCCCATGTCTTGAATATGGAGGACTGCAGATGGGACATTGAGGCATAACCAGGGCAGCCCCTGAACCCCTCCAGTTGCAGAAGAGGGGTGGGAGCTTTGCACCCCCCAATCCTTCTCCTTCAAAGGCCCCCCCCCCAGGAGAACAACTGGGGCTCATGACATTGTGACATCAGTGCCCTGGGAACCAGGAAAATGTGTTACACCTCAACATAGAGGTGGGCAGGTGCCTATAGAAGGACTCGGGTAATCAGTCCCAAAATGGGTAAGGCTGCAGAGCCAGACCAGGAGATGGACAGCAGGACAGATTTGGAACTGGGCACCTGGAGAACCTGCTTCCACACTTACCTGCCCAAAGGGCAACATCCAAGTGTGATTTCCAGCTGACATCATTTCAGGTCCAGCACCTCTGCAACCCAAAGACAACCAACACCCAGACTGATCCTCACCTGCTGCCCTGAAACTCGGATGTGCAGGACTTCCGGTTTCCCTTCCAGGGACAGCACATCTGCCTGGGAGCATCAGGGGAAGGAGGGGAGAGACCAGCTTCCCCCTTGAGCACTTGGGGGGCAGATTATTGCAGCTTGCGTTGGGGGAAGAAGGTGGGGGCAGACCCCGCTTGAACCCCTTGTCAACTGATGCTCCACGTATGCAGGGGGATGGGGTGGTGCTGAATTTTTAAAAATCTTTATTACTTCTTTAAATAATTTGTTCCCCACCTTTCCACCCAGATTAGGAGTCTTGTTAACCATATACGCTTTGCCAGCCCTCGGAGCAGTAAGACATTGGTGAAGACTCTTTCAGTTGGGCCTTGGCTAATGACACAGGAAGCACCACTTTGCCCAGACAATGACATCTGACACACGCCCTTACAGAATCCTAGAGTTGGAAGGGACCCACAACTAGACCTAGACCTAGCCTCTAGCAGGTAGACAGCCAACAGTCACTGCAACACCTGCCAATGAGCAAGGGAAACGGCTCACCAGATTTTCCCGTCTCCAGGATTCCTGCTGCCTCCAGGAGAATGCTTCAGCCAGGGCCATCACCTGGGCGCAGGTCTGCAGGCCACGTTCCCCGAGCCAGCTCCGCATCTCCAGCGGCAGGACAGCCAGGGTCTGACCAACCCCAAGCCGCTCAGTCGACTTGTCCCAGGGTCTCCAGTAGGCTTCAGTCTCTGGTTTCAAGGAGGCCAACAGGACCTTCGCCTTACCCCAGAGAGCCTCCTCCTCCTCCAGCATCCCCTGGGACTTCACTCTCTCCAGGAAGTCCAGCCACTGGTCTTCCCATCTCGGAGCCCGTCCTGCAGAGAGGTCCTCTTCCCCCTCTTCTGTCCGTGGAGGAGATTCGCCAATACCCCTGGGCTGAGATGTATCTCCTGTTCCTTCTGCTCTCTTTAGTGGGACAATGGTGGGGTTTTGCTTCTCCATGGGGCACCGCACAACAATAGTAGCAAGCTGCAGAAAGCTCTAAATAAACAACAAATGGTCATCCAGATTTGCACACTAAGCTTCTTGGGAACAACAACAGAAACAAGAACAAGAGGGAAGGAGCACCCGGAAGGGGCCAGTGGGGTTCAACAGGCTCTCTGCATGATCACCTGCATCCACACTGAACCCAGGGGAAGTTGTATCAGTATCCTTCTGGGTGTTCCCCAGCATGTGGAACTCTTTGCCACAGGACATGGGGATGGCACCTGAAAGCCTAGATGCCTTGAAAGAGGATTTCTGGAGGAAATTCCATCATAGGATACAAGCCATGAGGAGTCTGTAGAACCTCTTGGTTCTAGAAGTAGGCGGCCTCAGAATGCCAGGTGCAAGGGTGTGGCAACAGGATGCAGGGATCTTGTTGTCTTGTGTGCCCCCTGAGGTATCTGGTGGGCCACTGTGAGATGCAGGAAGCTGGACCAGACGAGCCTTTGGCCTGACCCAGAGGGGCTCTTCCTAAGCTCACCCAGTAGGGCATCTCTCAAGACAGCCTCCCACTTACAAGCAAGTGTAACGATGCCCTGGAACTTACAAGGGACACAAAGCCACAATGTTGCTGAAGATCAACAAGTCTGCCTTTGGGAACTCATAACCACCTGAGAAGAGCCCTGCTGGGTCAGAGCTGTGCTCTGTCCAGTCTCCATCCATCCTGCCCCGCACTGTAGCCACCTGGCATCTCAAAGGCATCAATGGCAGAAGATGGGGGCAGCTCCCTCTCCCATTCTTGCTCCCCAGCAAACGGCTTTCAGAGGTAGACTGCTTGTGAAGCTGGAGGTTCCATTTTGGTCCATTATGGGACCGGAGGAGCCTTCTCTTTCCCTACAAGTTCTAAATTTTCTTAGAAGCCTTAAAGGATGAACTTTGTCAGAAGGTGTTTTTTATTTTGTAGCCCAAGTCATGTCTGCCACATCCTTCTTCATTTTTGTAACAGCTACTGGTATAAAACATCCTGCAATAAGATGGCCATTAAAGAGAATTGAACATTAAACCATTTTATTCTCTGAGCGGAAACTAAGAGTCTGCTCTTGGTTCTTTTCCTTGTTCCCAAATTACTGGGAAAGAAGCAGAATTGCTTGACTGCCGTCAGAAGTGAGGAAGCAAATTGTTCCAGACTCCAGGCCCCCACAATGGACCAGCAAGCAAAGTGGAATCACAGTCAACGCTCTCAAATAACCCAGCAGAGGCTGCTCTGAATTCCATGAGGTCCCTTCACTGCAAAGAATAAAGGCCGTGCAGATTTGTTTCCTTTCATCCCTGCAGTTCTGAGGCTCCCAGGTGGAGCCCACAGCAAGGACTCACATCATGACCTGGACCACAGAACAACCATCCCCGTTTCTCTCTTGCTTTGTCCAAAATGTGGCAAAAAGCAGCTTCCCCTCCCACTTGCCTCGCTGGTCTCCTCCTTTGGAGGTGCAAATTCTTCCCCTTCACTCACCCAAATCCCCACCAAGTAAAGGAAGGCAGAAGGACCTGGATCCAGCCCCAAAGAAGCCACACACTGAACGAGGAGAGAGCATGTGTGGTACAGAGAAGCCATTGCCTTTATCAACTCCTTCTACTCAAAGAGTAGCAGAATCAGCTGTTTGTCATTTGGGATTTGCAGGGCCTCCTGGGAACTGTAGTTCTCCTCCAGAAGACACCTGGCCTGCACACAGACATCTGAGCAGCACTACAAAGCCATTCACAGTCAGAGGACTTATGAACCCTGGTTAGTGGAGGGCTGAGCAGGAGCTGCAGGAGATGGTGATGTTTGCAGGAGCCCAGAGACTGGTTGGCGGCTTTGCCTGGGAAGTCCTGGCTCAGGCTGGATTGCTCTTCCCATGGCAGAAGCAACAGGACCCCCATTCTGGCACTGCCAGGATATGGGGATCAGGCGAGGGAATTGAGCACCAGGCCCACCGTCTCCTTCTGGAAGTGCTGGGGACTTTCCCGCAGTGGCACTGGAGGAGAAGCCAGGCGAAGGCCCTCTTGCCCGGACCGTGGCCTGGGGGGGGGGGGGCGACATTCCCCAGGATTCAGACATTCATCCGGGTCACGTGAGCTCAGGCCGGGAGCAAGCAAGGCGGCCGCCCACCTCCCTCCCCCTCACTTTCGGCACCAGCCTGGAGGGGAGCAGACCTGCCACGGCCGCCCCCTTGGCTGACCCACCTGCTTCGAAGGCGAAGGAGGGCCGGCCCCACGGGCCCCACGGCTGCCTCTGCATCTCCTTCCGGGCTGGGCATGTTGAGAGCAGAAGGCGCTTCCACTCCCAGCCTGCTCTGAACAGAGGGGGACACGGGCGGCAGAGAAGCAGCAGCCCCCTTCCCTGTTCTCCTCCAGCCTTGTTGCCACCTCACAGTGGCCTTGCAGGAGAAACTGAGCTGCTGCTGCTGCTCCCCCCCCCAAATCTCCCCCTTGATCTCTCCCCGCGAGTGGGAAGAAGCTCCGAGCACATTGTGAAGCGGCTGGGGAGGGGGTGGGAGGTGCAGGCCTCCGGCTAATTTGCCACCTCCTACGCTGCCATCTCACCAGGCTCCATGGCTGGGCCGGCCCTTTGCAAGCTGGAGTGGGAAGGAGGAACGTGGTGCATTGGCCCTCCTGGCTTTCTGCAGAAGGGAGGGCTCCTAAGAGGCAGGAGAGCAGGCTGGGTGGGTGTTCAGTGGTTCTGATAAAGGCTGGTGCACAGGGAGGGTCTTGGGTTCAGGTGTTATCAAAACAACAGGCAGGAAGTGCAATGCCCGCAAAGGGCCATGGTTGGTGGCGAAGCAGAGGGTGGCTTTGGAATCAGGTCACGTGGCTCAAGCCTCGTTCAGGTCCTGGGCAAGGAGGTTGAGCATCTGCAAGAGACATGAGGGCCAGCTGGAGCCAGGCTAGTGCAGTGGCTGCTGCAGGGACCTTCACCTGGGGGTGCCCCAGCCTCGGCTCCTCCCACATGCCAGACTGGAGAACAGCAGCAGAGGAAGTGTGCAGGAGACTGATGGGCAAGAGGCGGGGATTTTCAAAGTGTGTTTCAGCGAATGGATATCCCATGAATGGCCCACAAGACCTTGGGGGAGATGAGCTCCCAGCCCCACCCCAATAGTCAAAAATTGATGGTGCGCCTCGACAACTTTAGTTCCTTGTCAGTGTGCCGTGAGAGGAAAAAGGCTGAAAATGGCTGGGCTGCAGCGATGGAAGCCCTGCTGCTCTCTTCCGCATGTCTTCTCCCACACCACCGCCCAGTTCTTTTTCCAACCTATGCAGGATGGACAGGGACAGCCCCTGAATGTGGCTGGACAGAACATGGCCCCTCAGTCTCCCCTTGAGGTTATGGCCTTGTGGATGTACCAGCCCTGCACACTTCAACTGGATATTGAATAAGAACCCCACTGGATCAGATCAAGGTCCCATCTAGTCCAGCTTCCTGGTTCTCACAAAGGCCCACCAGCTGCCACAGGGAGCACACAAGACAACAAGGTGCCTGCATCCTGTGGCCACTCCCTTGCATCTGGCATTCTGAGGTAAATTTCTGAGGTGCAATTCTGAGGTATGAGGTAAATGAAACAAAATTTTCTATCCTGTCTGTGGGGAGGGTTAGGGATAGCGGAAACAGGGGAGCTGAGTTGACTGTGGCTGGAGTCAACCCCAATCATCTGCAGACCCTTCCTGAAGATAACATAAGAAGAGCCCCACTGGACTGCCCGGGAGAGGAGTTGTGCTGGGCCAGCTGTTTCTTTGGCGGGAGCAGAGAAGCAGTTTATCAGCCAGCAGGAAGACAAGCATGCAGCCAGAAAGACAGACTAAACCATGCAAGTTCCACCTGTATGTTGTTCTTGAAAGACAGAACTTCTTTGTAATTTGTAAAAACCCCTTGTGGGTTTAGAGAAATAAAGCCTGCCTATGTAAACCACCTTGAATTAAAGCCAGAGGAACAATCTAATGGCCAAAGAAAGGCGGTATATTAATATTATTATTATTATTAAGTCTTTCTCCCAGGACATCCTCTCTGAGAGGGCACAACCCCCCCCTGCCCTGGGCTGCCGCTTCTCTCTGCCCAGCACACAGGCCAGGCTGGGGCTCAGCAGGGGGAAAGCGGAAGCCGAGGGAGGCATCGCCGGCTGGGCTCAGCTCTGGTTGTCCTCATCATCGTGTCCGCGACGGCACAGAGCAGCTTCCGCTTCTCCTTCTGCAGGCAGAGAGAGGAGAAGAGAGAGAAGCCGGAGGGCGGGAGGTAAGGGAACAAAGAGACGCGATTGGTGCACTGCACTGTCTTTCCGCCTCAGGCTTGCACAGGGCAGTGACCAGGAGGTGACTCAAGCCCTGGCTCTCAAATGCTTTAGCCCCGGGACCCATTTTTAAATGATTATTATTATTATTATTATTATTATCTCAACAAGAGAAAAATACACATAACAAGTTTATTAGTAAGCAAAGAATTCCAATATCAAGATGAGAAATTACCAAATAAAACCTGTATTCCAAAATCAGTTACTCCAATTAATTTCCAAGGTAACATTTTTATATTCTGGTTCCTGATTTTTTAAACTGTCCAACTCTGCTTGAAACCTGCTTCAAAAAGAATAAACCTTTAAAAGCACTCAACACAGCTCCTGATGACTGATGACACAGAAACAAAACCTTTTCCAAACTCAGGGTTCTAGTCAGATGTCCCTATAATTCAGCCTCTTCTCAGAAAAGTCTTGTGCTGCGGTCGTGGGCGTGTCTAGCCCGACGAGAAATGGCCGAATGTCTATGAGCTCCACAGACTGGAGTCATTTGTTTGTTCCTATGCATGACTTACCGGCTGGTAAGTCCTTTAGATCCCCAGGAGAGGGGATCTAAGTGGCCAAGCATAACTTTCTTGTGGGTTGCAGCGGCAGTTGTGACCCTCAGGAAGAGTAGCTTGCAGGCGTGCAGGGGACAGAAAACAGCCAAGCATGGCTGTATAGTCGACGCACCGCTCACAAGTTGCAGCGTGCTGTTAATACCAAGATAATCTGGAAGGAAGATATCCGAAGTTTGTGAGTATGATGGAAATTAAGTTTTGAAGAAACGTGGAGGGACTAAGCTCAAAGGGTTTTTAAAGTAGCGGCGAGAAGCGAGAGCCAGAGAAGCTGTTTGTATTGGAACCTGTTTGAAATTGCAAAGATCACTGGCTCAAACCCACTTTCGAGAGAATAGACTCGATTGCTTGTTGCTGGAGAGAGCTTTGAATTGGCTTGTGGGTTTTTGAACATTTTGGATTTGGAAAATCGTAAAGACATTTAAAAATAGAGGAGTGGGTATACAGACGTTTTATGGACTAGAAGTTATTAAACGTTTGATATTGGCATTAATTTGAATGGACTAGAAAGATTTTAAAATATTGCATTAAAGGCTTGAACTTGGAAGAAAGCTGCGAGATTTGGATAAGGAGGATTGATGCTTGTGGAAGTTTTCGGCAAGGAGGGTTTTGACGATCAGAGATATTGCATGGCCGAGACAGAGCGTTTTTAGGAGTGTGAAATCAAGCTTTGATTGACATATTAATATCTGGATGTTATAAAAATTTTGCTGGCATATGGACTAGAAGTTGGAATTTTTCTTTTTCTTGTAAATATTGATTTGGACTATAAAGGAAAGAAAGTTTGGAAGGAAGCTTTGGAGCGGCAAAAGTTCCGATGGAGGGGAGAGGCGACGAGATAGAATGGAATGTAAACAGAGGAAGCATAAACAACGTGAGATCTGAGTGCCTTAAATGTGGATTACAATTTTTTTTCCTTCCTTTTTCTTCTCCCTTTCCCTTTTGGAAGGCTTGGATTTAATATTTTTGGGGTTGTTTTTTTTTTTGACACGGATTAAAAGCCTGTTTTCCTTTTTTTACTTTGTATGGCGGAGGGATACGAACTTCGAAACGGACAGAGAAGCTGCAGAAAGACGGAAAGGTGAACCTTGTATTAACGTACTTTTTTTTTTCCTTTTTAAGTTGGGAAGAATATAATTAGGATTTTGGGGGGAAAGGGAGGGAAGGATTTTCTTTTTTTGGAGGGCTTTTTCTTTTTTTGGAGGTTTTTGGGTCTGTTCTACTTTCTTTCTTTTACTTTGGCTTTGCTTTGGGCGGAATGAGAAGGGGCGG
Organism: Lerista edwardsae; assembly: GCA_029204185.1. Taxonomy (NCBI): domain Eukaryota; kingdom Metazoa; phylum Chordata; class Lepidosauria; order Squamata; family Scincidae; genus Lerista; species Lerista edwardsae. The sequence goes on from JAJKFI010000406.1 coordinate 203,001, forward strand.
ACGGATATAAAGTCGAGTCGGACGATTGCAAAGCTGAAGTTCAATTGAGTTGCGGAAGGATTTGGTGGGCTGAAATAAGATCTGGTTCTTTGTTAGACTGAAGGAAGAAGCGACTTTGCTATGGACAATGGAATGAAGATCCGGCTAGTTGTGTGAAGCTGAAGAAGAATTGGGGGGAGAAAGGAACTATTTTAAGGAACTATTTGAAGTATTGTGGATATTGATTTCTTTTTAACAGAACTTTCCTTTTGAGAACGTTTATGAAGTTTTGGGTCAAAGGTTTTTGGTTTTTTTTAGTTGAACTTGACTGAAGAACAGAGACATAGCCTGAATTTGGGAGAAATTTGGACAAGATTTTGGAACTATGGAAAGGAAAAGAGCAGAGGAGAAAATACCAATTGAAGCAGCACAAATTGAACCACAAGAGATCAGCAGTTCGGAAGAAGAAGAGAGTTCTCAAGATCAAGAAGAAGATAGTAAAGAAGAAGCTTCACAAGAAGGATCTCAAGAAGATGAGAAGTTAGGAGCAGCTGCCCCCAAACCGGTGAGAATATCTGTTAGAAGGCTGAGGAAACAAGAAGAGATGAAAAAGAAGAAAGAGAAAAAGAAGTAAAAAGATTTTAAAAGAATTAATAAAATTAAACATGGCAAATAGACAAATTAGAGCTGTTTCAGTTAATGTGAATGGTTTGAACATGCCCCAGAAATGAAGACCTTTTTACAATTGAAAAAATTGAATTTAGATATTATTTGCTTACAAGAAGTTCATATTAGAGAAAACCAAAGAAAACTTTTAGAAAATGATAAATTGGGGGTATTATTTGTTTCATTGGATAAGAATAAAAAAAAGAAGGGAGTAGCAACTTATATAAGACAAAATTTATCACCTGAACGGATTTGGAAAGATGATGAGGGAAGAATTTTGATAGTAAAAATTCAAGTTCAAGGTAAGGAGATGTTAGTTTTAAATATTTATGCACCTAATAATAAACAAGAGGCGTTTTCTGAATCATTACACAAGCAACTAATTAATTATAATAATCTGGAATTGATGATTTTGGGGGATTACAACGCAGTTTTTGATAAGAAGTTGGATCGAAAATCAGACAAGAAATTAAATGGAGGAGGTGTACTTCCAAAGGCTTTTTTAGAAATGGTAGACGAATTTAACTTAATAGATGGCCTGGAGAACTTTGAATTTGGAGAAGAATATACATTCTACTCAGCTAGACGTAAGTCATGGTCAAGAATAGATATGAGTTGGATTTCAATTTTAAGTGGAGAAAGACAATTTGAAGCTGAAATACTACCAAATACTTTTGCGGATCATAATCCATTTTATTGATTTTGAATAAGAGAAGTAAAAGATGGATGTGGAGATTGGATAATTTGAAACTAGAAAACAAAGATTTTGTGGAGTCGGCAAAAACTGAAATGGAATGGTTCTTTAAAATTAATTTGCAACAGGATATAAAAATTCAAACTGTTTGGGATGCAAGCAAGGCATTTTTTAGAGGTTTGATGATTAGAGAGGCAAAGAAACAGAAATTAAAAAGACAAAGAGAAATTAAAGAATTATATTTAATTCTAAAGAAAGAAGAACAAAATTCACAGGATAATCCAACAAACTCTAAGATAAGACTGAGAATTAAAAAATTGCAACATAAAATTAATGTACTTCAAATGGAAGAAATGGAGAGACAATTGAAAATGGCCAAACAAAATTTTTTTGAAAATGCTAATAAGCCAGAAAGATGGTTGGCCTATAGATTGAAGAAGGAAAGACAAAGAAATATTATCAATAATTTAAAAGATGAAAAAGGACAGGAGAAGATTAAATTTAATGAGATTAAAGAGATTGTGAAACGGTTTTATCAAAGGCTTTATAAAAATAAAGAAATAGATAATAAACAGCAAGATTATGTTTGGAAAAATAATAAAATAAAGCTGACAGAGGAACAAAAGGAATATTTGGAAAAACAAATTTCAACTACTGAAATAAAAGAAGCAATTTCTAAACAAAACATTACTAAGGCACCAGGACCGGATGGTTTATCTGCACAGTATTACAAGAAATTGGAAGATGTGTTGATACTTCCTTTTAAAGAGTTGCTGGATTCAATATGGACATTGGGAGAAATTCCGGATACATGGAAGGAAGCTACAATAACTTTGATTCATAAACCGCAAACAGAGATGAATGATATTAGAAATCATAGACCAATTTCATTATTGAATGTGGATTATAAGATTTTTACAACAATATTGGCGACAAGATTAAAAGAGATTTTGTCAGTCTGGATTCATCATGATCAAGCAGGATTTCTACCAAAAAGACAATTGAGGAAAAATATGAGAATAATAATTGATGTGTTGGAATATTGTGAGAAAGATGTCTCCAAGAAATTGGGTTTGATTTTTTTGGATGCACAGAAAGCTTTTGATAATGTAAATTGGAACTTTATGATATTGCAGTTGGAGGCAATAGGTTGTGGACAACATTTTCTTTCGGCTATAAAGGGAATTTATAAAAAACAGACTGCCAGAATTAAAATTAATGGAGATTTAACCAAAGAAATTTCAATTAACCAAGGAACAAGACAAGGATGCCCTCTTTCTCCGTTATTGTTTATATTATCTTTGGAAATATTTGCAACAATAGTTAGAGAAGATCAAAGAATTAAAGGAATAAAAGTTCAAGATGAAGAATTTAAATTGCAGGCATACGCAGATGATGTGGTTTTTATACTGGAAGACCCCAAAGAATCGATGGATAGCTTAATGGAAGATTTGAGGGAATATGGAGAAGTGGCTGGTATGAAGATTAATTATCAGAAAACTAAATTGTTATTAAAAAACATAAGAGCTACGGAGAAGAAAGATTTTGAAAAGTGGGGTCTACAAATAACAGATAAATTGAGATATTTGGGCATAATAATAACAAATAAAAATAGTACTTTAATGAAATAAGTTATTAAAAGAGATTCAAAATGATTGTGATAAATGGAAAAAATTGCAGTTGTCATTTTTGGGAAGAATTGCAGCAATTAAAATGAATGTTCTACCAAAATTATTATTTTTGTTTCAAACGATTCCTATTATTCTGAAGAAAACTTATTTTCAAGAACTGGATAAATTAATGTCTAAGTTCATATGGCAAGAAAAAAAACCAAGGATTCGGATGAAATTGCTACAAGATATGAAGGAAAGAGCAGGATGTGGTCTACCCAATTTTTTGATTTATTATCAAGCAGCAGCATTAAACTGGATAAAAGAATGGGTGTGCCCAGTTGATAAAAGGACAATTAAATTAGAGATGTACAATTTACAAATTGGATTTCACGCATTCTTGATATATGATAAAGCGAAATATTATCCTATGTTTAAACAACATTGTTTGAGAAAAGCGTTACTTTGGATATGGGATCAATTGAGGTATAAGATTTATGATAAAATTCCACGTTGGGTGAAACCACTTGAAGTAGGATCAAAACCGGAATGGTTTAGAGAAGATCAAAATAGAACTTATGCTGAGATACTGGATGAAAATAACCAATTATTATCGGAGGAATTTTTGAAAGAGAAAAATATTATTTTAGATTGGTGGACATATATGCAAATTAGATCAAGACTTAAAGAGGATTTAAAAATAGGATTTTATAAAGAAAATACAGAGTTTGATAATAATTTACTAACAGATAAAGAAAAATTTATTAAAAGAATGTATTTAATTTTGTTAAATCTAAAGATGGAAAATGAAGTGGTAAAAGAGGCTATGATAAAATGGGCGAAAAATTTTGGATATTCAATACCGTTGGAAGAGTGGGAGAAAGTATGGAAATCTAACATTTAATTATTGAAAGCAGTTTCATATAGAGAAAATATATATAAGATGTTTTATAGATGGCATATGACTCCAGATAAAATTGCTAGGATGTATAAATATTCTTCAAATGTATGTTGGAAATGCAATAAGGGAGTAGGTACTTATTTTCATTTATGGTGGACATGTGCGAAAGCAAAAAATTTTTGGAAAGAGCTACATAGAATATTACAAGAAATTCTAGAGTGTTTAATTCCTTTCAAGCCAGAGATATTTTTGTTAAATATTTTACAAGACACTTCAGATATGAAGCAAAGATACATGATTATTTATGTTACTACAGCAGACTCATATATGCTCAAGATTGGAAAAAAGAGAATATCCCGATTATTGATCAATTGGTTAAGAAAATACATGAAGTAGCTGAAATGGATATTTTGACAGAAAGATTAAGAGAAGTAAAAACAAATAGAGTAACAGAGAATTGGAAATCTTTTTATGATTGGATGGATTTTAAGTGTTAATTGATTATGATAGTTGGTAATAGATCATATGATATATATTTTATACTTTGGATACAAGATAGAAATTATGTAAAGATAGGTTAAGCGTTGTATGGCACGTTGCAACAATAACCTTATGTGTGTTCCTTGGTGTCCCTATCCTTTTTTTGTTTCTGTACCCTTTCCCATGACTTTAATATAAAATAAAACATTTTTATAAAAAAAAAAGTCTTGCACTGCAAACTTTATCCAGTATTGCTGCTGTGAGGAGGTGTCAATAGCTGCAGCTGCTCAGTGGAGAACAGCTCAGGTTTCTCTGGTTTTCTCCACAGTATTCCTCAAAAGTGCAATAGAAGTAGGCAAACCAATGAAATGATCAACTAAACAATTCAATTTAAAACTACCCATGATGCACCACTAATGTTGAGGCAGCAAGTTCCACACAGGGCAACCATTTAGCTTGTGCAAGGACCTTGCACAGTTCAGGAATGCAGGCCCCAAACTGATGGCTTATGGGTATTGGGAGATTCAGGCAGGATTGTCACCTTTGTCTGGATTCTTTCAAATAGAGGAAGGTCTTGCTGTGCTGTGGTTGAAACTGTGTACATCTTTCAGACAGTCACATGGCGTCTTTTCCTGTCTTGTTCAAAGCTCAATTCAGTTCTTTGATGTACTCTAAAATTTAAGCTTCAGCTGAAGCTTTTCTCACATTTAGAGCATTTATATGGTCTCACCTGTGTGAATACATTGTGGCCTCTAAGGTTTTCTAGAATTAACACCAAAAAAAGGATGTCCTTCTCATCATTGGGGATTGAGATGCTTAAGTAGGCAGTCAAGAGGTAATAGGAATAACAGGCAAGTTTGGTCTTCCAGTACAAAATGAAGCAGGGCAAAGAATAGTTTTGTCAGAACACATTAGTCATAGCAAACATCCTTTTCCAACACAAGCGGCAACTGTACACACGGACATGACCAGATGGTCTACACCAAAATCAGATGGATTACATTCTTTGCAGCCAAAGATGGAGAAGTTCTATCCAGGCAGTAAAAACAAGACCTGGAGCTGACTGTGGCTCAGATCATGAGCTTCTTACTGCAAAATTCAGGCTTAAACTGAAAAAATAGGCAAAACCACTAGGCCCTTCACATATGACCTAAATCAGATCCCATACGAATATACAGTGGAGGTGACAAATAGATTTAGGGGCTTAGATTTGGTACACAGAGTGCCTAAAGAACTTTGGACGGAGGTCTGTAATGTTGTACAGGAGGCAGCAACTAGAACCATCCCAAAGAGAAAGAAATGCAAGGAGGCAAAGGGGCTGTCTGATGAGGCTTTACGAATAGTTAAGGAAAGAAGGGAAGCCAAAAGCAAAGGAGAAAGGGAAAGATATACCCAACTGAATGCAGATTTCCAGAGAACAGCAAGGAGAGATAGGAAAGCCTTCCTAAATGAGCAATGCAAAGAAATAGAGGAAAACAATAGACTGGAAAGGACTAGAGATCTTTTCAAGAAAATTGGAGGTATCAAAGGACAATTTTGTGCTAAGGTAGGCACGATAAAGGACAAAAACGGCAAGGACCTAACAGAAGCAGATGAGATTAAGAAGAGATGGCAAGAATACACAGAGGAACTATATAAGGCAGACCTAAATGTTCCTGGTAACCACAATGGTGCAGTCACTGAGCTTGAACCTGACATCCTGGAGTGTGAAGTCAAGTGGGATTTAGAAAGCATCACTAACAACAAAGCTAGTGGAGGTGACAGCATTCCAGCTGAGTTACTCAAAATCTTAAGATGATGCTGTCAAAGTGCTGCACTCCATATGCCAGCAAATTTGGGAAACCCAGCAGTGGCCACAAGACTGGAAAAGATCAGTTTACATTCCAATCCCAAAGAAGGGCAATGCCAAAGATTGTTCAAACTACCGCACCATTGCACTCATTTCACGTGCTAGCAAGGTCATGCTCAAAATCCTACAAGCTAGGCTTCAGCAGTATGTGAATCGAGAACTACCAGATGTACAAGCTGGTTTCCGAAGAGGAAGTGCATTCATAAGGTTTCTCCCCTCTGTGGATTCTTTGATGTACCGTAAGGATTGTTCTGTGCCTGAAGCTTTTCTAACACTCAAGACATTAATAAGGTTTCCCTTCTGTGTGGATTCTTTGATGCAGAGTGAGCATATAACTCTGAGCAAAGCTCTTCTCACACACACATAGCATTCATGAGGTTTCTTTCCTCTGCGCAGAGAGTTCCACATCCAGAAATGTTTATCTGACTGAAGCTCTCCTCAAGCAATGAGGCGTTACTCAGTTCTTCCTCTGTGCTGGGGGCTGCGATGGGTGCCAAGATTCTTGTCCCACCTCTCTTCTGTTTGCTTGCTCCTGGAAGGCTCTGCCGAGAGCAGGAAACGATTCCTTCATTTCCTCTGTGGGGCTTCCCTCTTGTCTTCCTGAGCTTTCCCAACTGGAAAGGGTCTTCTCTTCATCTCCTTCCAACAACATTCCAGGTTGGCCCGCCTCTTTTTCCCAGTCTGGCATGACCCCTGCTGGAAAAAAAAGAGAAACTTGGTAAGAGCCCAAAGGGGAAAAAGCCCCTTCAGAATTTCATTCCCTTTGTTTGTGCACACCCTAATGAACACTCGAGACACCTTTTATCCTGGACACCGCAGGAAGTTGTACCCTGGCAAAGGAAAAGAGACTGGAACTCGCCACCAAACATAGAAGTGGTATTGGAAGAGTTAGAAGAGACATATATTATTTAACCCAGTAGGTAATTAACCTGTGTAACTCCTTGCCACAGGAGGTGGTGATGGTGCCTGGCCTGGCTGCTTAAAAGGGGATTAGACAGATTCATGGAGGAAATGTCCACTGTAGGCCACATGCCGTGATGGGTTTGTGTGACCACCTTTAGATATAGCTGGAAAAGATGCATCTGGGGGATGGGGTGGCACTGAAGTCCTTATTTAAATGATTTGTTCCCCACCTTTCCACCCGGCTTACGAGTCTTGTTAACTGTGCATATTCTGCCAGCCCTCGGAGCAGTAAGACATTGGTGGCGACTCTTTCAGTTGGGCCCTGGCTAGTGACACACACTTTACCCAGGCATCTGACAGCTGCACTTAAAGAATCCTAGAGTTGGAAGGGACCCACAAGGTCATCTAATCCAGTACAACCCTGTAGTAGAGACAGCAACCCCAGCAGCACACGCCCAAGGGAAAGGGAAACGGCTCACCTGCTTTTCCCGTTTCCAGGATTCCTGCTGCCTCCTGGAGAAAGCTTTAGCCAGGGCCACCACCTGGGTGCAGGTCTGCAGGCCACGTTCCCCGAGCCAGCTCCACAACTCCAGTGGCAGGACAGCCAGGGTCTCCACCTCATGCTCCTCGGCAGACTCATTCCAGGGTCCCCAGCAGGCTTCAGTCTCTGGCTTAAAGGAGTCCAGCAAGATCTTTGCCTCACGCCAGACTGCAGCCTCCTCCAGCATCTCCTGGGACTTCACTCTCTCCAAGAAGTCCAGCCATTGGGCTTCCCATCTCTGAGCCTGTCCTTCAAAGTGGTCCTTTTTCACCTCTTCTGGACGTGGAGGAGATTCGTTGATCCCCCTGGGCTGCGGGACTTGAGATGCGGCTCCTCTTCTTACTGGTCTCTTCTGCTTTAGCAAGAGGGTTCTGCGGCTTTGCTTCTCCATGGGACGCCTCACAACAATAGCCTCAAGATGCCGAAAGCTCTAGAACAACAACAACACAAATGGATTGTCCAGATAGGCGCACTAAGCTTCTTGGGAACAACAACAGAAACAAGAACAAAAGCACCAGGAAGTGGCCAGTGCGCTCAACAAGCTCTCTGAAGGATTGCCTACATCCACACTCAACCCAGGGGAAGTTGCATCAGGAGCCATCTGGGTGATCCCATGCAGCATGTAATTAACTTGTGGAACTCTTTGCCACAGGACATGGGGATGGCACCTGGAAGCCTAGTCTCCTTGAAAGAGGATTTATAGCGGAAATTAGGATACAAGCCATGAGTATGGGGAACCTCTTGTTTCTAGAAGCAGAATGCCCTATACAAGGGAGTGGCCACAAGATGCAAGCATCTTGTTGTCTCATGTGCTCCTTGAGGCTCTAGTCATGTCACCACCCACTTCCTGATTTGGAGGCTCTCCAGCAAAGAGTTTCATGAACAAGGCATTCCAGTCTACCCTCACTTCCGGTTCCTCCAGGGGTAGGAAGGAGGCACTTGAGTGGATGCAGAGGCCAGTTTGGGGAAGTGTTCCTTCCTGCTCTGCTCAGCCCAGGGGCCTCTGTATGAGGCAGAAGATGGTCTGGAGGCTGCCAGAGTATGCTCTGATTAACCTTTTAGATGCTTTTATTAGCTTCTTAAATGTACCCCCACCTTGCAAACCTCAGGCTGCAAGCCTAGCCACACTTTCCTGGGATTTCCTATTGAACTCAATAGGACTTACTTCTGTGTAGACATGCCTAGGCTTGTGCCCTCAGTCTGTTCTGGGTGCTTGAGGGAGGGAGGGAGGGAGGGGACATTTCTGCCGAAGGAAGTGCTTGCTGGATGCAGCTCCTGACTCTGAGTCCAGCCACCAGCCTGTTCTGGATCCCACCCGGCTGGCTCATGGCTGATTTGGCTAAGCATGGGGGTGTTCCTGTTTCAGCACTCACAGCCCAATCCTGTGCAGGTATACTCAGAAGCAAGTCCCACTGTTGTCAATGGGTCCTACGCCCAGGTAATTGGGCATAGCATCGTAAACTGAAACAGAAGAAAAAGAAAACTACTGGGCAGGACTAACAGAAGGAGAACCAATCAATAAAGTGTGCAGGTTTTATTCAGGAACTAGTGGTGGTGGTGGTGGTGGTGGTGGGGAGCTGGAAGGGGACCTGCTGCTAACAGGCTGCTCAGAAGGCCCCTCCTCTGGTGAAATCAGCCCTCCCCAGATCCCTCCTGCTCCCAGATCTGCTCCTCACCCCCTGAGCCAGGAAGGAACCTCCTGTCCAAGCCACCCAGCCAGACCCACCTCCAGGAAGCAGGAGAAAGAAGCAGCCCCCATGCCAGCAGCCAGATCCACGTCGCGCCAGCACTCCCCCACTTCCCCTGGCTAGAACGCAGCCCCTGAGCTGTGAGTGGGAATGCCGTGGGGGCCGATGTGACCCCATGGAGCGACCTGCTGCTGCGCTGTCCCTCGTCTCGAGCCTCAGTCTCCTCCCCCACCAAGGACACGAGCGCTGGCCGGAAGAGGCTGCCCCCCCCCGCGTTGCGTCTGCTCCCAAGCCAGGGGGAGCGCCCGTCCTCGTGCTCAGCGGGCGCCCACGTGGCAGGAAGTCCCCCAAATGCCCAACCAGCCCCGAAGCGGCGCCTGCCGCGGAAAGCGCGCTGCGGGGCCCCAGACGACAGCCGGGCGGGTCTCCAGCCCGCGGCAACCTGGAAAAAGGGGCAGAAGGCATCTGCCCGGGCGCACGCGGGGAGGGAGGGGGCTGCGCTGGGGGGGGGAGTCCAGGCCAATGGATCGGACGTGCTCGGAGAGGACAGTCCGGGCAGGAGAGGGGACGCGTCCGAAGAGGAGCGGGAGGGAGGCGGCGTGCAGGGCCCCGCCGCGGGGTGTGCGCTAGGACTGCTGCGGGCGGCGAGGAGCACGTGCTCCGAGACCGAGGAAACGCTCGCAGCGCGCAGCCGCCCCAGCCACGTGCAGGACGCTGGGCTCCCTTCTGGGCGGATGAGGAACTGCGTGGACCGAGGAGACCCTCCCCACTCACACCCCCTTACCAAATGGCCAGCAGCGCAGGAACTCTCAGCAGGCGAGGACCCTCCCAGGACTCCAGCAGGCAAGAGGGGGGGGGGCGAGCGCGGCGCCTTTAAATGCTGCTCCGCCCCGCCCCGCCGCGGACCTTCGCCAATCCGCCCACAGGGGAGGAGTCTCGTGGCCCTGGCTGGGCCGGGCTGGGCTGGCCGCACAGCCCCGTCTCCACAGTCCCTCCACCTGGATCCAACGCGCCCCCCCCCGCCCGGTGAGAGGCGGGTCACTGCCGGGGCCTGGCCAGGCTCTCCTGCCTCCCCCCACGCGGAGGCTCCATTCGGGGCGCGATCCCACGCCTGACCTTCGGGCAATGCTGCTTCTAACGCCTGGCATAGGATCGCGCCCTCAGCTGGGGACTTGGGCGCCCTCGCGGCGGCACTCCTGCCACTGGGCCAGCGCCGGCAGCAGCGTCCCCCCAAGGCCGTGCTGCGCCGTCCGTGCGCCAGCCAAGCTCATGTCCCAGCCAAAGTGAGTTTGTGCGCCAGCCAGAGTGAGGGCGGCCGCAGAGGCGGAGCAGCACGAGGGCGGCATGACCAGCGTGGACCTGCAGGACTGGCTTCCATACAGACTGCCTGAGGGGTCACGCGTGGGTCAGAAGGTCGCCTGGCCCAACACCCCATCTCGGCTCTGCCGCCTCTGTGCTGCTGTCGCCTCAGCACCCGCCCCGCCGCAGCAGACCCTGGGAATGGGACCCGCCTGCTTGCGGGATAGTGGCCAGCGGGGCTGGAAGACGCCGGCCACGATCCCCAGCTGGCGTCCCCGGGCACTGGGGCAAGGCACCGGCTCCACATCCGCCCCTGCTTGGCGCTGAGGGTCTGCTGGGGCGATGAGTCACACCTGGGGCACCGGCCTGGAGGCCCGTCCAAGCGCCCTGGGGATGCCCACTGCCTGGCCGCCAGCCCCACATGCCGCCACAAGGGCGAGCGCTGGCTCGGGGCGAGCATGAATCGCCTGGCATGGTGGGGCCTGGGCCGGGCCTTGCCAAGAATGTTAGATTAGGCATGCATTAGGCCCTGACCCTGGCAAGATCTCACGAGACTGAGGCGTGATCTCGGGCCCAGAGGGGGCGGAACCCAGGGAGCCGGCCAGCGAACTCATGAGGAGCTCAGCGGCTGAGGGAGGAGGTTGCACCTCCTTTGGCTGGCTGGCTGGAGGACAGCCCCAGACGACCTGCTTTCACCCCGGCTCTGGCCCTCACCTTACTCGGGCCTGAAAGGGGCCGCCCCAGCCCTGCTCTTTCCCCAAGGGCATCAGCCTGACCCCTTGGGGAACCCCTAGCCCGCCAGAGGCACCACCCGAGAGGGAGGTCAAGGTTGCCTGAGGACGAGGGGCGGGCGGAGGTCGGCCTCACTCTCTGCCATGCCATGAGTGGGGGACCCCGCAAGCCGACCCGAGGGACGGCCATCTTACCGGCCCTGCTCCAACGAGTGGGCTTGCCATCCCCACCTCCGCAAGGTCCGAAGTTCCCAGGACCCGCTAGGCCTCCAAAGGGGGAGGCCAGCCCAACCCTATCGCAGGCAGATAGGTGGCAACAGTCGTGTTGATGGAGGGGGGGCACCCGTGAAGCAAAGAATTTAACCCCAATAAGCTGACTGTGCAGACTAACTCCTCATCTCCAGAATGTCTCTCAGTGCCGGACAAGATCCCACTTGCCAAGGACAGGTAATGACTGTCCGCTGGGAGAGGGGCTCAGCGCCAACATGGACCTAACAGCTACAAAGCACAATCCTTCCGGTGATCCTTGTACGCTGCCCTGAAGTTTGGACGCAGGGGACTTCCGGTTCAGTTAGAGGGACAGCACAATTGTTAGAGGACCACAGTAAAGAGGGGAATGTGTTGGCGGCAGGTTGGAGAAAGGTGGTGGCGGCAGAGTTGGGGTGAAAAGATGTCTCCTGAACCCAAGACCCCTTGTCATCTGCTGATGATGCCACCCTCACTGAATAAGAACTCCTTGCCAAAGGATATGGAAGGCACCGGAAAGCCTAGATGCCTTGAAAAGGGGATTGGACAGACTTACGTAATGTTGCATATATACAAAAACAAGGAACGTGGGAAATAAGTAGGATGAGTCTGAACGTCTAGCAAGTGAAGGAAAATTTGACTTGATAGGAATAACTGAAACCTGGTGGGATGACTCTCATGCTTGAAATGTGCCAATGGAGAGCTATCAGTTTAATTGTTGTTGTTCAGTCGCTAAGTCGTGTCCGACTCTTTGCGACCCCCTGGACCACAGCGTGCCAGGCCTCCCTGTCCTCCACTAGCTTCCGGAGTTCGACCAATTTCATGTTCATCGCTTCAGTGACACTGTCTAACCATCTCATCCTCTGCCGCCCCCTTCTCCCTTCCATCTTTCCCAACATGAGGGTCTTTTCTAAAGAGTCCTCTCTTCTCATGAGGTGGCTAAAGTATTGGAGCTTCAGCTTCAGGATTTGCCCTTCCAGGGAGCAATCAGGTTTGACTTCCTGTAGGAATCAGTTTAATAAGAACAGTTTATAAAAAGAACAGATGTGGCAAAAGGGGAGGGGGTTGCATTCTCATATGCTCCCTGAGGCACCTGGTGGGCCACTGTGAGACACAGGAAGCTGGACTAGATGGGTCTTTACTCCAGAAGCTCCTTTGCTTCTTATGTTCTTAAGGCCCAGGTTGGGTTGCAAATTATTATAGCTCCCTTCCCACAGACAGTACAGCAAATTTTGTTTTATTTACCTCAGAATTTTACCACAGAAATTTACCTCAGAATGCCAGATACAAGGGAGTGGGAATTTGGGAACAGAATGCAGGTATCTTCTGGTGGACCACTCTGAGATAGAGGAGTCTGGACTAGACAGGCTTTTGGCCTGATCCAGTGGGGCTCTTCTTTTGTTCTTACATAATTCTGTGTAGTGCGAGGAAATCCAACCAAGTCCCAGCTTTCTGGCTTTCATGAGCAACGCATTCCCTTTTCCTTCATGCATATCAACAAACAGACCACTGTCCACTTCTTCTGAAAGTTAGCAGCCTTTGAGATAGAACCCATTTGTTTGGTTCAACTGCTTTATTATCAGGGGTTATAGAATTGGAAGGGACCTACAAGGTAATGTAGTCCAAGCCTGTATGGGTAGCAGGAAATCCTCCTAGAGCATCTCCAGCAGGTGCCTGTCAAGTCTCTGCCTGAAGGTCTCCAGTGAGGGAGAATCTACCACGGTTGTGTTGCGGGCGGGGAGGATGTGGGAGAATCTCATATCCCCTTTTTAAAAAATAGTGAAATAAATTGTGAAATAATGCTATGTGCGCATGTGACTGCACAACATATGGGCGTGCACACGCACGCACGCACACACACACAACACCAGGGAAACAGACTAATAGTGGGGCCAGTCCAAATCACTGGTAAGGCCACATCTGGAGTTTTGCCACATCTGGTTGCCACATCTCAAAAAGATGTGATGCCCTTCAGAAGAGAGCCACCAAAATGATTACTGGGCTGTGGCACTTTCCTTATGAAGAAGGGAGGTGCCAGGGGTGAAGGTCTTTTCCCCCCTGAATCACACTAGAACAAGGGTTTCCAAACCTCCTACCCAGATGTGAGGCCAGCTGTGACTGCCACTCTCCAGTTTCTGCAAGCTATTGATTTACGGATAAAATTCTGCACATTATAGGGCAAACTGCAGGTAACATGAAATTGTTCTAAATCACTTAGGAGCCCTGAGATTTCTTCGAGAGCTTAATAAAGAGGATACAGAGAAAAAAATACACAAATTTATTAGAAAGCAGAGATAGTCCACTATTAAGAAGAGCAATTACCAAATAAAATGTGCACCTCAGAATCAGTTAATATTTATGGCCCACTTACAGATTCTAAAAAATGTCCAACAGCTTGAAACCTAGTTTATAACACACACACAAATGCATAAAACACAGTTTGCACTTCAACTGATTAGAAAAGCTTTTGCTTCTCTACCATCAAACAGGCAAATTCAAGTTTCAACCACAGGCCTCTGTCAGATTTCTCTACAATCTAATTCTGCCTCGTTCTCAGAAAAGTCTGCACTGCAATCTTTGTACAGCATCTCTACTATAAGGATGCCTCAGATGGCTGCAGTTGCACTGTGGAAAAAAATAGAAAATTTCTCTGGTTTTCTTCATGATGTTCCTAAACAGAATAAAAGTACAATTAAAGCATGCAAACAAATGAAACAAACATTTATGCAGCAAGTTCCACACATGGCAACCATTTAGCTTGCGCAGGGACCTTGCAAGGTTCAGGAATTCAGGCCCCCAAACTGATTGCTTCAGGGCACTGGAAGATTCAGACAGGATTTTTACCTGGGTGCTGATTCTTTTAAGAAAAGGAAGGTGTTGCTGTGCTGTGGTTGAAAGTGTATCCACAGTCCCAACTTTCACACAACATCTTCCTCAAGGCTTGATTCATCATTCAGCTTGCTACAGCACAGGATATTGAACAATCTCCTCTGGACTTGTGTGAGTGCTTTGATGTTGATTAAATTTTGCCTAATTCTGAAGCTCTTTTCACAGTTGAGCATTTATATGGTTTCTCCCCTGTGTGGATTCTTTGATGTGCAATAAGGTGTCCTTTCTGCCTAAAGCTCTTACCACTGTCAGCACATTCATAGAGTTTCACCCCTAAATGAATGCTTTGATGTACAATAAGTGTATTTGCATCTGAAGCTCTTTTCACACTCAGAACCCTCTCCTGCATGGATTCTTAGATGCTTCTTAAAATTTGATTCACAAGCAAAGCTTTTCCTACAGTCTGGGCATTTGTATGGCTTCTCCCATGTGGATTATTTGATGCAGAGTGAGATGATTACTCTGAGCAAAACTCTTTCCACACTCAGAACATTGATAAGGTTTCTCTCCTGCATGGATTCTTAGATGCTTCTTAAAATTAGATCTATCAGCAAAGCTTTTCCTACAGTGTGGGCATTTGTACGGCTTCTCTCCTGTATGTGTTCTCAGATGCAAAGTAAGGCCATCACTCCGAGCAAAGCTCTTTCCACACACAGAACATTTATAAGGTTTCTCCCCTGTGTGTGTCCTTTGATGCAAAGTGAGGTAAAAACGTTGAGCAAAGCTCTTTCCACACTCGGAACATTTATGAAGTTTCTTTTCAGTGTGTGCTGTTCTTTGATGCAATGTGAGGTCATCGTGCTGAGCAAAGCCCTTTCCACACTCTGAACATAGGAACTGTATTTCCTCTGAACCAGGAATTTCGTGTCCAGAAAGTCTGACTTGACAGAAGCTCTCCTGCAGCAACAAGCCTTCATTGGGTTCTTCCTCTGCACTGGGGCTGTGATGAGGACCAGGATTGTCCCCCCTCTCTTCTGTTCGATTCTCCTGTTCCTGGAAGGCTCTGCCCACAGAAGGAATCGATTCCTCCCTCATTTCCTCTGCGGGGCTTCCCTCTTGCCTTCTTGAGCTTTCCCAACTCCAAAGGGTCTCCTCTTCATCTCTTCCCAACAACGTTCCAGTTTGGTCCCCCTCATTTTCAGAGTCCGGCATGACCCCTGCTGGAAGAAGAAGAGAAACTTGATGAAAGCCCAAAGGGAAAAAAAGCTCCTCCAGAATTATGTATATGAATTTCATTCCCTTTCTGTATCCCCTATATCCAGTGATGTCATGCAGGGGGAACACGGGGGAACTCAGTTCCACTAGTTAAAGTTAGGGCTGACTCCGCCCACTTCCCTCTCCCTCCTCCCCCCTCCCAATTCCTCTGTAAAGAGCTTTTCTTCTTGGTTGGCTGGCACTCAGAGGGTTAAAGGGAGCGACTCCGGATTCCTAGGGGGGCGAAGGCAGTGATGTCATTCAGGGGGAACGGACCAGAACGGGCATTCAGGCATTCCGGATCCTAACGGGCTCCGTGGCTGGTTCCGGGTTCCCGACAAGTGCCAATGAAAAGTGAGTTCCTGTTCCTAAATCATTTGAATGACACCACTGCCTATATTCCCCCCCCCTCGAGCTGAGCAGCTGGTCACTGCGTTCCTGGCCAGGCTCTCCTGAGGAGGGACTGTTTGTCCTTCCTCCCCCCACCCAGATTCTCCATTTACACGTGGGTTGCCCTCCTTCTCCAGCTTCAGAGCCTGAAGCCAGGAGTGCTGCCAGCAGTAGCTCCCCATGTTTTTTCACCAAGATACCCCTTGGCAACTCATTTCTATACGTCATAGCCCTCATATTAGCAAAAGATTTGCAATGAATACAGTTGCTATTAATTCTAGTACAGACCTGCCTTTTCCGTCATTATTCGATCCTCTTAGGAATACCCTTAAAGGTCCAGGCAAGCAGGAGCATAGCTAGAGAAGTGCAGGGGGTGCAATTGCACTGGACAACTGGCCGAGCTTGGCTCTAATGGCCAAAACGGTGGAAACTTTGGTATGTATAAGTAATACCATCGTGTTCTGTACCATTCGATGCAGAATTTAATGCAGTGAAACAAACTGGAGTGTAATATTTTCATCAAAATTATGGCCAAAAAACAAAAAGAAAAAAAGATTCAACTGTCATGTAAAATTTGTGGTTTGTTAAATTCGCATTTTTTTTAGCAGTCGTACTGTCATGTTATATACCATTTGGTGCAATGACACAAATTGGAGTGTAATATCTTCTATCACATGGTGATAGACGTGGGGACATGGTGGGGCAGCAGGTTAATCTGCTGGTGCTGGGCTTTCTGACCGGCAGGTTGGGAGTTCAAGACTGCATGACAGAGTGAGCTCCTGTTGCTTGTCCTAGCTCCTACCAACCTAGCAGTTCGAAAGCACCTAAAAATGCGAGTAGATAAATAGGATGGAAGAATACCACTTCCGTAGGATGGTAACAGCGTAGAGTCATGTCGGCCACATGACCATGGAAGCTTGTCCTTGGACAAAATGCCGGCTCTACAGGCTTAGAAACAGAGATGAGCACCGCTCCCTACAGTCAGTCACGACTAGACCATTCGGTTGTGGGGAAACCTTTACCTTTTTTTATCTTCTATCAAAGGGTAAAGCAAAAACACCAAGAAAATGAAAATGCAACTGCGATGTTACTTCCTGTTGTGACATCACTTCCGGGACATCCACACAAGGCTGTGCTTTAATTAGCTACGCCAGTGCTGGAAAGTACCCCTAACAAATACAGATATCCCAAGGTTGAGCTCCACGTTTCTGCTTTACAGGGGTTGGAAACGGGCAGCCCAATCCTAGCTAAATGCTCACTTGATGATACATTAATGTGGGCCCAGCTTCTGCGGTATCCCACTGGGGAGTGTTGGCCACTGGAGGTCTCCTTGGTGCAAGGGAACATTTCTCCCCTTGCCCCAGGGCAACGGCCAGCATCTGCCATGGGTCAACTCGGACCTGCACCAGCTCAGTCACTGGCCCAAGGCTTGACCTGCCCTCCTCTCCACCCACATCATTCCATGGCAACAAAGAGGCCTGGAGGATGCAGACAGGAAGAGAGACCAGGAGGCAGCTGCGAGTGGAGAAGCCCCTTCCGTGCTGTGGGTCAGGCTGCCCTCTTAGGCACACTGCAGCTCTCTCTGGTGGCAGCAATGCCCAGGAAAAAAACAACTGTCCAAGAGCCCTGCTCTGGAGAGGAGGTCCCTGAAGGGAGAAGACAGAGCCAAGACCAGGCTGGAAGGGGTATTTGGAACCTGGGCAATAAAAGGCGCCTCCCTCCTTACCCACGAGGCTCTGCTGCCCATCCTCTTCCTGCCCGAGGTCAGGCGGATTCTTCTGGACTGCGGAGGACGAACTCCCAGCTGCCACCTGCAGGAGCAGAGAGGGGCTGTTTCAGGGTATGTCATCCTAGAGGACCCCCCTGGCAGGGGTGGGCTGTGTGGAAGAGAATAATTTTACCCCTGCCTGGTTGCCATTTTGGCCCACAGCCCTGGACCACAAGACTCACAGTTCCAAACTCAGTCAGGGGTAGGGGGAGGCAGGTTCGGGGGTGGCCCCAGGGAGCCCAAGCTCAGGGACTGCCACTGCTCAATGCTTTGGCACACTGGTCTGTAGATCACTGGGACACAAATTAGTGATCTCTCACGCCCCATGTCTTGAATATGGAGGGATGCAGATGGGACATTGAGGCTTAGGAGTCTTGTTAACTATGTACGTTTTGCCAGCCCTCAGAGCATTAAGAAATTGACTAAGTCTCCTTCAGTTGGGCCCTGGCTAATGACACAGCATCAAGATTCATGGGAGAAATATCAACAACCTCAGATATGCAGACGACACCACTCTAATGGCAGAAAGTGAGGAAGACCTCAAGAACCTTCTGATGAGGGTGAAAGAGGAAAGTGCCAAAATTGGCTTGAAGCTCAACATTAAAAAAAACTAAGATCATGGCAACCACTCCCATCACTTCCTGGCAAATAGAAGGGGAAGAAATGGAAGCAGTGACAGACTTTATTTTCCTGGGCTCCAAGATCACCGCAGATGGTGATTGCAGCCATAAAATCAAAAGACGTTTACTTCTTGGGAGGAAAGCTATGGTGAACCTAGACAACTTAATAAAAAGCTGAGACATCAACCTGCCAACAAAGGTTCGCGTAGTCCAAGCTATGCTTTTCCCAGTAGCAATGTATGGCTGTGAGAGCTGGACCATAAGAAAGGCAGAGCGCCAAAGAATAGATGCTTTCAAATTATGGTGTTGGAGAAGACTCTTGAGAGTCCCCTGGACTGCAAGGAGATCCAATCGGGCAATCCTACAAGAAGTCAAGCCTGATTGCTCCCTGGAAGGACAAATCCTGAAGCTGAAACTCCAATACTTTGGCTGCCTCATAAGAAGAGAGGACTCTTGAGAAAAGACTCTCATGCTGGGAAAGATCAGAGGCAAAAGGAGGAGTGGGCAGCAGAGGATGAGGTGGTTAGACAGTGTCATCGAAGCGATGAACATGAAATTGGGCGAACTCCAGAAGCTAGTGGAGGACAGGGAGGCCTGGCGTGCTGTGGTCACGAAGAGTCAGACACGACTTATCGACTGAGCAACGACAACAACACATGAAACACCACTTTAAAAGTGGTTGAGAAAAAAGGGGTTGAGAATAAAACAGCCAATACTATCATGCCATTGTACAAATCGATGGTAAGGCCACACCTATAATATTGTGTACAGTTCTGGTCGCCGCACCTCAAAAAGGACATAGTGGAGTTGGAAAAGGTGCAGAAGAGAGCGACAAAAATGATTACGGGGCTGGGGCACCTCCCTTATGAAGAAAGACTGCAGCGTTTGGGGCTCTTCAGTCTAGAAAAAAGGCGCCTGAGAGGGGACATGATTGAGATGTACAAAATTATGCACAGGAGAGATAGAATCTATAGAGGGATGCTCTTTTCCCTCTCTCACAACACCAGAACCAGGAGACATCTGCTAAAATTGAGTGTTGGGAGAATTAGAACAGATAAAAGGAAATACTTTTTTTACCTAGCAGGTAATTAATCTGTGAAACTTTTTGCCACAGGAGGTGGTGATGGCATCTGGCCAAGGTGCCTTTAAAAGGGGATTGGACAGATTTCTGGAGGAATGGTCCATCGTGGGCTGTAGGCTATGATGGGTTGTGTAACCTCCTTATGTTAGTAGCAGGCTACTTCAGAGTGCCAGGTGCAAGGGAGTGGCAACAGGATGCAACCATTTTGTTGTCTACTGGGCTACCTGGGGCACCTGGTGGGCCACTGTGAGATACAGGAAGCTGGACTAGATGGGCCTTTGGCCTGATCCAGCAGGGCTCTTCTTATGTTCGATTCTGCTGCTCGAATAGCCTCTCCTAACTAAGGAATTAAGTCAGGTAATGGTTAGTAAAGAAAATGTTTTAGATCAAATTGATAAATTAAATATAAATAAGTCACCAGGCCCAGATGGCATCTGCCCAAGGGAACTAAAGAATGAAGTTGCCGACCCCCACATTTGCTTCACACCCCCACATTTCTTCCCCTTCAAAAGGGAATCCCCCCCCCACAGGAGAATAACTGGGGCTCATGACAGTGGAACATCACTGCCCTGGGCACCAGTTACACCTTGACATAATGTAACCCCTGGGCAGGTGCATATGGAAGGAGGACTCCGGTAATCAGTCCCCAAATGGGTACTCTGCAGGCCCAGACCAGTGGGAGGGTGGAGTGACCAGTTTGGAACTGGGGACCTGGAGAACCTGCTTCCAAACACACCTGCCCAAGATTCACATCCAGCCACTGGTCTTCCCATCTCTGAACCTGTCCTTCAAAGTGGTCCTTTTTCACCTCTTCTGACCATGGAGGGGATTCATCGATACCCCTGGGCTGTGGGACAGGCAATGAGGCTCCTCTTCTTACTGGTCTCTTCTTCTTTAGCGAGAGGGTCCTGCGGCTTTGCTTCTCCATGGGACGCCTCACAACAAGAGCAGCCAGCTGAAGAAAGCTCTAGAAAAAACACAACACAAATGGATTGTCCAGATAGGCACACTAAGCTTCTTCGGAACAACAGCAGAAACAGGAACAAGAGGGAAGGAGCACCAGGAAGTGGCCAGTGGGGTTCAACAAGCACACTGCAGGATCACCTGCATCCACACTGATCCCAAGGGAAGTTGTATCAGTGGCCTTCCGGGTTTAGCATGTAATTAACTTGTGGAACTCTTTGCCACAGGACATGGGGATGGCACCTGAAAGCCTAGATGCCTTGAAAGAAGATTTATAGAGGAAATTCCATCATAGGAAACAAGCCATGATGAGGCCGGAGAATCTCTTGGTTCTGGAAACAGGCGGCCTCAGAATGCCAGGTGCAAGGGCGTGGCAACGGGATGCAGGTCTCTCATTGTCTGGTGTGCTCCCTAAGGCATCTGGTGGGCCTCTGTGAGATACAAGAAACTGGACCAGATGGACCTTTGACCTCATCCTGTGGGTCTCTTCCTAAGATCCCCCAGTAGGGCATCTCTCAAGACAGCCTACCACTTACAAGGAAATGTAACAATGCCCTGGAACTTACAAGGGACACAATGTAAAAGTGTGGCAAGAGAATGCAGGTCTCTCATTGTCCTACGTGCTCTCTGAGGCATCTGGTGGGCCACTTGGAGATACAGGAAGCTGGACTGGATGGGCCTGATCCAGAGGGGCTCTTCTTAAACTCCCCTACAAGGGCATCTCTCAAGACTGTCCGCCACTCCCTTCCAAGTTCCAGGGTATTGTGCAACACAATGCCACAATCTTGCTGAAGATCAACAAGTCTGCATGTGGGGACTCATAACCACCTGAGAAGAGCCCTGCTGGGTCAGAGCTGTGCTCCATCCAGTCTCCATCCATCCTGCATCACAACAAGGCCACCTGATACCTCCAAGGTATCAACGGCAGATGTTGGGGGCACCGCCCTCTCCCACTCTTGTTCCCCAGCAAACGGCTTTCAAAGGTAGACTGCTTGTGAAGCTGGGGGTTCCATTTTTGGTCCATGATTGGGGGAGGGGCTTCTCTTTCCCTACAAGTTCTCAATGTTCTTAGACACCTTAAGGGACAAACTTTGTCAAAAGTACTGTTTGTAGTCCAAGTAATGTCTTCCACATCCTCCTTCATTTTTGTAACAGCTACCGGTATATAACAGACTGAACTAAGTTGCCCATTAAAGAGAATTAAACATTAAGCTATTTTATTCTATGAGCTGAAAGTAAGAGTCCGCTCTCGGGACTTTTCCTTGTTTCCAAGTTACTGGGAATAAAGCAGAATTGTTTAACAGCATATAGAGAGAGCCAGTAACTGGAATATATGTTTAATATAAATGTTTAACAGCAATTAAAAGTGAGGAAGGAAACTGGTCTAGACTCCAGGCCCCC
The DNA here is from genome assembly GCA_029204185.1 of Lerista edwardsae. Lineage (NCBI taxonomy): Eukaryota > Metazoa > Chordata > Lepidosauria > Squamata > Scincidae > Lerista > Lerista edwardsae. The sequence goes on from JAJKFI010000406.1 coordinate 224,894, forward strand.
ACAACAGACCAGCAGGCAAAGTGGAATTGCAGTCAATCCTCTCAAATAACCCAGCACAGGATGCCTTGAATTTAGCAAGGTCACTTCAGTGTAAAGAGCAAAGGCCGTGCAGATTTGTTTCCCGCTTCAGTTCTGAGGCTCCCAGATAGAGCTCACAGCAAGGACCCACCACATCCCTTGGATCACAGAACCACCATCTCCGTTTCTCTCTTGCTTTGTCCAAAGTGTGGCAAAAAAAAGCAGCTTCTCCAGATACCTGCCTTGCCTGCTCTTCTCTTTGGAGGTGCAAAATCTTCCCTTTCGCTCACCCCAATCCCAACCAGGCTGAGAAAGGCAGACTGACCGGGATCCAGCCCCAAACAAGCCAGACACTGCAGGAGGAGCGGGTAGGTGTGGGATCCAGAAACCAGTGCTTTTATCAACTACAAGAGTAGCAGAATCAGCTGTTTCTCATTTGGGATCTGCAAGGCCTCCTGGGAATTGTAGTTCTCCAGAAGACACCTGGCCTGCACACAGACAGCTGAACAGCAAAGCCATTCACAGACAGGGGCCTTTTGGACCCTGGTTGGTGGAGGGCCAAGCAGGAGCTGGGGGTGGTGCTGGTGTTTGCAGGAGCCCAGAGGCCTGTGGGCGGCTTTCCCTGGGAGGTCCTGGCTCAGCCTGCATCACTCTTCCAATGGCACAAGCGAGAGGACCCCCATCCTGCCGACCAGGTGCTGCAAGGAAGTGGGGATGGGGAGAGGGAGCTGAGCACCAGGCCCACCGTCTGACAGTGCTGGTGACATTCTGGCAGCGGTGCGGGAGGAGAAGCCAGGCCAAGGCCCTCTTGCCCGAAGCCTGCCATGGGTGGGGGAGAGTCGCTGCTGGCAGGTCTGGTGCTGCTTTGGCAGGATTCTGACATGCGCCTTTGGGGTGATGTGAGCTCAGCACAGACCAGGGTCAGGCGCCCCCAACCTCTCCTGCTCTTTCACTCTTCCACCTTGCCAGCAGTGGCGCTGAAGTGGCATCACCCTCTTGCCTGGAGCAGAGCGGGGGGGGGGGGCGAGAGTGACCTGGAGTCCGAGATCTGTCAGGGCCGTGTGAGCTCAGGGCAAACCACCCTCAGGCACCCCCACATCTCTCCGCTTTTTTGTGCCCACACATGGAGGGGAGCACCCCTACCACGGCTGCCCCCACCTTGCCTGCCCCACCTGTTTCCAAGGCGAAGCAGTGCAATCCCCACATGCCCCCCTTCTCCCCCCCCCCACTGCTGCTCTGTGGTCTCCTTCTTCCGATTGGGGCATGCTGGGAGCAGAAGCCGCTTCCACTCTTGGCCTGCCTCGCACTGGCAGCTGAGCAGGGCAGAAGGGGTGGCAGGGAAACAGCGGCCCCCTCCTCTCTTCCCCTCCAGCCTTGCTGCCTCCTCAGTGAGAGTTGCTGCTGCTCCCCCAGCCGCCCCCTTGTTCCCTCCCAGTGGGTGAGAAGCAGCTCCGAGCACATTGTGAAGCGGCTGGGGGGGGTGCAGACTGCTGTGGGGGAGGGTGCTGCAGGAGAAGAGGATGCTCATCCCCTTTCCCCACGATAAGGGTTCAGGGTGGGCAAGTGGTCTACTTGCCTAAGCACCGGCTATTTAGCCAGTGCAGAGATGAGGGCCTCCATGCTGGGAAAGATCAAAGACAAAAGGAGAAGCGGGCGGCAGAGGATGAGATGGTTAGACAGTGTCACCGAAGCGATGAACATGAAATTGGGCGAACTCCGGAAGCTGGTGGAGGACAGGGAGGCCTGGCGTGCTGTGGTCCCTGGGGTCGCAAAGACACGACTTAGCGACTGAACAACAACAAGTGTTAGTTAACATAAGAACGTAAGAAGAGCCCTGCTGGATCAGGCCAAAGGCCCACCTAGTCCAGCTTCCTGTATCTCACAGTGGCCCACCTGGTGCCTCAGCGAGCACAGGAGACAACAAAGATGCTTACACCTGGCTTTCTGAAGTAACCTAATAGTAAAGTAAGGTTGTACAACTCATCATGGCCTATAGCTTGTGATGGACGTTTCCTGCACAAATCTGTCCAGGCCTCTTTTAAAGGCATCTAAGTCAGATGTCATCACCACCTGCTGTGGCAAGGAGTTCCATAGCTTAATTTCCCGCTATGTAAGAAAGTATTTCCTTTTATCTGTTCTCACTCTCCCATCACTCAATTTTAGTGGCTATCCCCTGGTTCTGGGGCTGTGAGAAAAGGAAAAGAACATCCCTCTATCCATCCCATAGTGTGTGCCAACGCGTTTGATTTTGCTCTGCATGAAAAGGTCCGCAGAACTTGAAGGCTCACGTCAGATTCTGGGTTCGCTTTTAACGTCCTAATAAAGGTCTGCCCCGGTTTTGTTTTGTCTCTGAGTCGGGGGTCGGGCCTGGCCCGGAGTCTCCGGGAATCCACATCCACCCCGGGAAGGAGACCCTGCGAGCGAGTCTAGAGGTTTCCATGACAGGCTGGGCATGGAGAGCAAGAGCAGCCGCGTCCCCGGTGGCCACTCGCAGCCCGGGAGGGAGGAGAAGCCGCGGAGTCCGTGCAGGAGGAGGACGGGGGGGGGATGCCTGGCCGGGGAGACGCGCCCCACTCCCAGCCCGGGACTCGCAGCTCCAGCCTCGTCCTCTGTACGGAGCCTCTGCTCTGGGCCGCCCAGCACGCCGAGGGTTAAGCGGAGCGACTCCGGAGCGCTCGAGGGGGGGGGCGTGTGTAAGTTGGGAAACCACTTCCTGCTCCCTTCCTCCCTTCGCCTCCTCCCTGCACATGTGCAGACCCTGCAGTTCCTTCGGTGAGTTCAAGCCAAAAAGGTTAGATGACTGGAGTCGCCATTCCTGTTAAATTGATAGGAATCGATTGAAGCCAGGGGGCGGGCTTAGCGGCCATGTTTGTGTGCCCCAAACAATCTAGATTCCAAGCATTTCAGATTGCTTTTCTGGTAGTGTTTGGGACTGAACAGTTTACTCCTGAAATAAAAACTCACCAAAATAACAACGTGTGATCGTGTAGAAACATCAGTGGTAACCATATTGAAGTTGGAGAGGATCAGGTCCCAATTTTGATTCCTCTCGTCTCTGCCCCTTTAAGTTTAAGGGCTGTTAATTTGAAGGTTCGTTACCCCGACGTGTACTCCCTGCCCTTAACTGCAAATACTTAAGCCCCACCACCTGGCGATTCCCCCCTCGGGATCGCCGCTGCAGCTTACCGAAGTTTTATATCGACGAAGAAAAGATGCCAGTTGGACTTTGTTGTTGAAAAAAGGTTTGCTTTATTATAATAAAGGACACAATTTGGTCGCAAATGCGCGTGCAAAAAAGGCACCCAAAGTTGCGTGCCAAGTTGCAGAAGACAGCGCTTTTTATACCCGTTATTATGCAAAACTCAGAATTAAAACAGTACAAACCAACATCCAATAAATTGTGATATATGCAAAGCAGAGGTTTAAGACAACGTCCAGTCATACACAGTCGCCTAATCTTTGCTGATCTATTGGCAGAGAGAGAATTTAGAATCCAGGGATTGGTCCGGGGCAGAAAAAGGAACTCCCCGAGACATATCAACTTTGATGGGCGACCGGCGCCTGAGACAATGGACCCCAACAAGGCGAGAAGGTCAGGGGAGGGTGTGATAGACAACTTTGGGTAGGGTTGATTGCAACATTCAGCATTGATTGAATTTCTCACAAAAGATTGACATTGGGCAAGGGGTACAGAGTTCAAACACAAAAGACGCAATCGATACATGCAAAGATATGTACAAACTAATTTGCACTTGCACAAAGAGGGCGGCTGGAGACACGATTTAACATGCAAAGAGTCTGATTGTGGTATTTAAACCTTCATGCAGATGTTCTCCAGGTGTGGCGGTGGTGTCGACATCGGGACGTGACCCTCCGCCTTGTCCCTGATGGCTGTGGCTGACTGCACGCCGGGCCGACATCCCTTTTGTCCAAGTAGCTGCCATTTTATGTTCTCTTCCCAAGTTGCACAAGCACAAGCATTAAACACACATTTAACTGTCCCTCAAACACAACACTATTTACAAAAACTTTATTTCATATAAGAGATCCCTTTGCGCGCCCTTTAAGACCGGCTTTTTGACAGTTCGGCACTTTGACAGCTCTCAGAACACGTGGTCGGAGATTTTTGTGGGGAAAGCCCTATGCTTGCCGGCGTTCTAAGTTTTTTGACAGCTGGTATGGTGCTTTCGCCCTTTCATGGATCACTGCCTTGTCGTGGCGAAGGGGCTTGAGTAGCTCAATGAAGCTGTGAGCTATGCCATGTAGGGTTACCCAAGATGGACAGGTCATAGTAGAGAGTTCTGACTAAACGTGATCCGCTGGAGAAGGAAATGGCAACCCACTCCAGTACTCTTGCCAAGAAAACCTCATGGATTACAAAACTAAAAGGCTAAACGATATGACACTGGAAGATGAGACCCTCAGGTCGGAAGGTGTCCATTATGCTACTGGGGAAGAGCAGAACACGAGTACTAGTAGCTCCAGAAAGAGTGAAGTAGCTGGGCCAAAACCGGAAGGAAGCTCAGCTGTGGATGTGTCTGGAAGTGAAAGGAAAGTGCGATGCTGCAAAGAGCAATACTGCATAGGAACCTGGAACGTCAGATCTATGAATCAAGGTAAGTTAGATGTAGTCAAACGTGAGATGTCAAGGCTGAACATCGACATCATGGGAGTTAGTGAACTAAAATGGACAGGAATGGGAGAATTTAATTCAGATGACCATTATATCTGCTACTGTGGGCAGGAATCCCTTAGAAGAAATGGAGTAGCCTTCATAGTGAACAAGAGAGTGAGAACAGCAGTACTGGGGTATAATCTCAAAAGTGATAGAATGATTTCAATTCGGATCCAAGGCAAACCTTTCAACATCACAGTAATCCAAGTCTACGCCCCAACCACTGGTGCTGAAGAGGAAGAAGTTGACCGTTTCTATGAAGACCTAGAACAGCTTCTAGAATTAACACCCAAAAAAGATGTCCTTCTCATCATAGGGGATTGGAATGCTAAAGTAGGCAGTCAAGAGGTAAGAGGAATAACAGGCAAGTTTGGTCTTGGAGTACAAAATGAAGCAGGGCAAAGACTGATAGAGTTCTGTCAGGAGAACACATTAGTCATAGCAAACACCCTTTTCCAGCAACACAAACGGCGACTGTACACATGGACTTCACCAGATGGTCTACATCGAAATCAGATTGATTACATTCTTTGCAGCCAAAGATGGAAAAGTTCCATACAGGCAGTCAAAACAAGACCTGGAGCTGACTGTGGCTCAGATCATCAGCTTCTTCTTGCCAAATTCAGGCTTAAACTGAAAAAAGTAGGGAAAACCGCTAGGCCCTCCACGTATGACCTAAATCAGATCCCCTACGAATATACAGTGGAGGTGACAAATAGATTTAGGGGCTTAGATTTGGTAGACAGAGTGCCTGAAGAACTTTGGACGGAGGTCTGTAACATTGTACAGGAAGCAGCAACTAAAACCATCCCAAAGAGAAAGAAATGCAAGAAGGCAAAGTGGCTATCTGAAGAGGCTTTAAAAATAGCTGAGGAAAGAAGGGAAGCCAAAAGCAAGGGAGAAAGGGAAAGATATACCCAACTGAATGCAGATTTCCAGAGAACAGCAAGGAGAGATAGGAAGGCCTTCCTCAATGAGCAATGCAAAGAAATAGAGGAAAACAATAGAATGGGAAAGACTAGAGATCTTTTCAAGAAAATTGGAGATGTCAAAGGACAATTTCATGCTAAGGTAGGCACAATAAAGGACAAAAACGGCAAGGACCTAACAGAAGCAGATGAGATTAAGAAGAGGTGGCAAGAATACACAGAGGAACTCTATAAGGCCGATCTCAATGTTCCTGATAACCACAATGGTGCGGTCACTGAGCTTGAACCTGACATCCTGGAGTGTGAAGTCAAGTGGGCTTTAGAAAGCCTCACTAACAACAAAGCTAGTGGAGGTGACAGCATTCCAGTGGAATTACTGAAAATCTTAAAAGATGATGCTGTCCAAGTGCTGCACTCCATATGCCAGCAAATTTGGAAAACCCAGCAGTGGCCACAAGACTGGAAAAGATCAGTTTACATTCCAATCCCAAAGAAGGGCAATGCCAAAGATTGTTCAAACTACCGCACCATTGCACTCATTTCACATGCTAGCAAGGTGATGCTCAAAATCCTACAAGCTAGGCTTCAGCAGTATGTGAATCGAGAACTACCAGATGTACAAGCTGGTTTCCGAAGAGGCAGAGGAACTAGAGATCAAATTGCCAACATTCGCTGGATCATGGAGAAAGCCAGAGAGTTCCAGAAAAACATCTACCTCTGCTTCATTGACTATGCTAAAGCCTTTGATTGTGTGGATCACAACAAACTGTGGCAAGTTCTTGAAGAGATGGGAGTACCAGACCACCTTATCTGTCTTCTGAGAAACCTGTACATGGGCCAGGAAGCAACAGTTAGAACTGGACATGGAACAACCGACTGGTTTCAAATTGGGAAAGGAGTACGACAAGGCTGTATCCTGTCACCCTGCTTATTTAACTTATATGCAGAGTACATCATGAGGAAGGCAGGGCTGGATGATTCACAAGCTGGAATCAAGATCGCTGGGAGAAATATCAACAACCTCAGATATGCAGACGACACCACTCTAATGGCAGAAAGTGAGGAAGACTTAAAGAACCTGCTGATGAGGGTGAAAGAGGAAAGTGCCAAAATTGGCTTGAAGCTCAACATTAAAAAAACTAAGATCATGGCCACCACTCCCATCACTTCCTGGCAAATAGAAGGGGAAGAAATGGAAGCAGTGACAGACTTTATCTTCCTGGGCTCCAAGATCACCGCAGATGGTGACTGCAGCCATGAAATTAAAAGACGTTTACTTCTTGGGAGGAAAGCTATGGCGAACTTAGACAACTTAATCAAAAGCCGAGACATCACCCTGCCAACAAAGGTTCGCATAGTCAAAGCTATGGTTTTCCCAGTAGCTATGTATGGCTGTGAGAGCTGGACCATAAGAAAGGCAGAGCGCCGAAGAATAGATGCTTTCGAATTATGGTGCTGGAGAAGACTCTTGAGAGTCCCCTGGACTGCAAAGAGGTCCAATCGGTCCATCCTACAGGAAGTCAAGCCTGATTGCTCCCTGGAAGGACAAATCCTGAAGCTGAAGCTCCAATACTTTGGCCACCTCATGAGAAGAGAGGACTCTTTAGAAAAGACCCTCATGCTGGGAAAGATTGAAGGCAAAAGGAGAAGGGGGCGGCAGAGGATGAGATGGTTAGATAGTGTCACCGAAGCGATGAACATGAAATTGGGTGAACTCCGGAAGCTAGTGGAGGACAGGGAGGCCTGGCGTGCTGTGGTCCATGGGGTCGCGAAGAGTCGGACACGACTTAGCGACTGAACAACATGGTGCTTTCGAGGAATCTATTAACTTGCGGTTTTCACAGTTTGTTTAGTATCCATTACAGGTGAAACCGCAGGTCAATGAGCGGAATAGCCTTATTAGCGCTGTCAGTTCTAGCTGTCAAAGGTCCGAGACTATTTTATTAAGTTTTAGCTGTCATTTGTAACAGTAGCTGCTTGAGCTAAGCACAAGCCGGCGGCGCCGAAGGTTCCGAGTTCGAGTCTCCCTTCCCCCGTATCTACATACATATATTTTTCTCTAAACGCGGCTGGGCTGTGTGCCTGCAGCCGGGTGATGTTGTAAATGGCTGCAGGTGTGGCGGAGCGAAGGCCTGATGTTTTTCTTCTTCTTTCGTGGCCAGAGGCCAAGCTGACGCATGGTGGTTACAACGGGACCGGGCTGTTGCGCCGACGGTCCGGAGGCTCGTGGTTGTTAGAAACACGGCGGAGCAACCTTGAAGTCCGGTGAGCGTCAGCCAGGCATGCAGATATTCTGGGAGATTCCCCGGGGGGGGGGGGTCTCCCCTACTTCAATATTATGAGTTAATATGCAATTCCAAGGTTTAATTCTGCGTAATTATATTACTGAACACACCGGACGAAATGCTACTTGCTGTCTATTTAAACTCAGATTGCACTGTTTTGACAGACTTATTTTTTGCAATCTACACAACCAAAAATAAAGTGTGAATGGGAAGGAAAGAATAAAAGGGGAGGGTGGGCGATTCGCACACCCGTATGTAGAACACAGAGGCATGCTTGCAGACGTTGAGATTAACTTTTACACATGTGCAGGGACATTTTGAATCATGAATTTTTTTAAGGAGGTTGCACAATCCATCATTGCCTGTAGCCCACAATGGACCTTTCCTCCAGAAATCGGTCCAATTCCCTCCTAAAGACATCAAGACCAGATGCAATAATTTTAATTACCTGTGCAAAGTAATCCCATTTTTCGTACAGCGATTCGCACACCCGTATGCAGAACACAGAGGCATGCTTGCAGACGTTGAGATTAACTTTTACACACGTGCAGGGACATTTTGAATCATGAATTCGCGGCAATCCTCATTGGCGGGAAATGTCTGAGTCAGCCATATTTGTGTGCCCCGGAAGCTTCAAGAAATAGAGCTCATGCCGACTCCAGTCATCTAACCTACTTGGTTCAAGCTCGTTGGCGACAAAGGAGAGCCCCAGGCATCGAGTTATTATTACATGGAGTGGCCATGACGTCACATACTTGAAGCCATGGATATAACCCCGCCCCTTTTCCCCCCTTCCCGTTTACACGTTTTTTCCCCGCCTTCCATTTTCTACAGTAATATTTTCGAAATTCCGAACATTAACAGAGTTTGTTTTGGGGGGGGGGTGAGTGTAGAAGTTTAAAAAAATACTCTTAATAGTTTAGAAGTAAAAAAGAATTACTTTCGTATTGACAACTGCTTGTGTTATACATTGAGAGATTTTAATGTAATTTTCCTACATATTTATCCTATTTTTGCCCACCCTCCCCCTTTTTTTCTTTCCTTCCCGTTCACACTTTATTTTTGGTTGTGTAGATTTCAAAAAATAAGTCTGTCAAAGCAGTGCAATCCGAGTTTACATAGGCAGCAAGCGGCATTTCGTCCGGTATGTTCAGTAATATAATTCTGCGGAATTAAACCTTGGAATTGCATATTAACTCATAATATGGTTACCACTGATGTTTGTCCACGATCACACGTTGTTATTTTCGTGAGTTTTTACTTCAGGAGTAAACTATTAAGTCCGAAACATCATGCGAAAACCCATTTGAAATAATTGGAATGAGGATTGTTTTGGGTGTATTTACGTCACCGCTAACCCCGCCCACTAGCTTCACTTTCTGCTCATTCAGATAACAAGAAGGGCCGGGGGTTGGGCAGGGCAGCCTGGGGGGCGGGGCGTTGAGCCCTTCAGTTGCAGGCTTCACTTTGGTTCTGCTCCTGGACGGCATTTCGGGGGTGGGGGCTTGATGGGGACAGTGTAAGAGCTAAAACAGTGCGAGGTGCCCCCCCCGTCATGAAGGCATCTCGGAGAGGTGGGGCCTCTGAGGTCCCCCCAGGCGGAGGCAGGGCAGGCATCGCAGGTCCTGAGGACCCCGAGAGACCCGCTTTGGGGTAGGGATTAGCCGAGATCATTCCTGGACGTCCGATGCCTCCTCTGTGCAGAGCCCCTTTGACTCGGTGACACGCGGTCAGGCTGGGCGGGGAGGGCAGGAGCAGCCGCGTCCCCGACGGCCTCTCGCAGCCCGGGAGGGAGGGGAAGCTGCGGAGTCCGCGCAAGAGGAGGGCGAGGGGCTGCCTGGTAGGGGAGACGCGCCCCACTCGCAGCCCAGGACTCGCAGCTCCAGCCTCGGGCCTCTGCACGGAGTCTCTGCTCTGGGCCGCCCGGCACGCCGAGGGTTAAGCGGAGCGACTCCGGAGTGCTGGAGGGGCGAAGGGGGGCGTGTGGGACTGCCCCTTCCGCTCCGCCCCTCCGCTGCGGCGTCTCCATCAGCCTCTCTGGTGAGTCCGCAGCCCGTCGGGGGCCACGAGGTGGGGGGGGGGGAGAGACGCATGGCGAGAAGCCTCCAGGGGGGAGGGCCGCCCCGACTCCAGGGCACAGCGCTGAGCGGCGCGGGGAGGGCTGCGAAAGCGGTCGCTTTGGGTTTCCGTGGGGCGAGCGGGCCGGGGGCGGCCTGCCAGGGACGGTGTAAAAGCCAGAAGCGAAACGACGATGCTGTTGGCGAGTATAATAAAACACTAGATCATCATTTATTAATAATTACTAGAAGCATATTATTACATTTCGACTGCAATACACGCTTTTCTGGGAGTAAGCCCCACCGAACACCATAGGACTTACTTCTGAGTAGGCATGCCTAGGATTGTGCCCTCAGTGTTATCATTAGAAGGGGCCGCTTATCCGAGAAACGGATAGGAAGCGCCACAGGATGCGCAGCGTAAGAGCAGCCCCTTGGTTTCCTGGGGAGCTGCGAGCGATGAGGCGACAGTGGCGAAGGGCTCCTGCAAACACGGGCCAGAGCCCACTTGGGAGCTTGTTCCGGGGCGGTGGTGGCAGCAGCTAAGAGGGCGTACTTCTCTGCCACTATCCCATCTGGCCTATTGCATCTGCCCCCCTCACCCTGCGGGGGGAGGGGGAGGAACACACTGAGGCTCCCTATAATGAATTTGCTAAGCACTTTGCAGAGAAGGTCAATCAGTTTCGGTGGGACACCACGTTGGGAGTGTCTAGTGATGTCCATGAGGCACCTGCCTATCCTGTTAGTTGGGATTCTTTTCTTTGGAACCTGAGGACGTGGACAGGATTCTCTGGTGTGGGTAATTCAATGAAGGTATCGACCCAGTGTGCATCAGCAATTAAGAAGGCCAATTCCATGCTTGGGGTCATTAAAAAAGGGGTTGAGAATAAAACAGCCAATATTATCATGCCATTGTACAAATCGATGGTTAGGCCACACCTGGAATATTGTGTCCAGTTCTGGTCGCCGCATCTCAAAAAGGACATAGTGGGGCTGGAAAAGGTGCAGAAGAGAGTGACGAAAATGATTACGGGGCTGGGGCACCTCCTTTATGAAGACAGACTGCAGCATTTGGGGCTCTTCAGCCTAGAAAAAAGGCACCTGAGGGGGGACATGATTGAGACATACAAAATTATGCATGGAAGGGATAAAGTCGATAGAGGGATGTTCTTTTCCCTCTCTCAAAACACAAGAACCAGGGGGCATCCACTAAAACTGAGGGTTGGGAGAGTTAAAACAGATAAAAGGAAGTACTTTTTTACCCAGCGGGTAGTTAATCTGTGGAACTCTTTGCCACAGGAGGTGGTGATGGCATCTGGTCTTGATGCCTTCAAGAGGGGATTGGACAGATTTCTGGAGGAAAGGTCCATCGTGGGCTATAGGCAATGATGGATTGTGCAACCTCCTTACAAAGGTGGTGGGCTACTGGTACCGAGTGCAAGGGAGTGGCAACAGGATGCAAGCATCTTGTAGTTTCATGCCTCCCTGGGGCACCTGGTGGACCGCTGTGAGATACAGGAAGCTGGACTAGATGGGCCTTTGGCCTGATCCAGCAGGGCTCTTCTTATGTTCTTATGGTGTGCGAGACCTGCTGCTTCCCCCGCTCAACCCTTGTCCAGTGTGGCTACTTAGATCTGCCGGGGGGGGGGGACTGGCAGAGTGGACAGGGAGGGTGGGGAATTCATCTCTGAGCGAGGGTGTGTTGCTGCCCACCTTGCAGTAGGCAATAGTCCACCCCCTCCTGAAGAAACCCTCCCTGGACCCCACCACTTTGAACAGCTTTTGGCCAGTCCCAAATATCCTGTTCTTGGGCAAGGGGATTGAGCGGGTGGTGGAGTCCCAGCTAAAGAGGGTCTGGGAGGAAGCTGATTATCTGGATCCACCCCCAGCTTTATCTTTCCTCCTGACTCTGAGGGGGCAGTGGATGTCCTGGATCGTTGCCTGGAGGCAGCTAGGGACTGGATGTGGGTGATATTGGGCTGGGGTACCTCCCTTACGAGGAAAGACTGCAGCATTTGGGGCTCTTCAGTCTAGAAAAAAGGCGCCTGAGGGGGGACATGATCGCGATGTACACAATTACGCAGGGTGTAGCTAGAGGGATTTTCTTTTCCCTCATAACACCAGAACCAGGGGAAATTGAGTGCTGGGATAGAACAGGTAAAAGAAAATAGGTTTTGCCTGGTGGTAATTAATCTGTGGAACTCCTTGCCAGGAGATGTGGTGAGACTGACTGGGCAGGGCTTCAACGTTCCAAATGGCATTCAGGGGCAATCTCATCCCAAGCCTGGGACATCTTCCCATTTTATTTCTAGAGGTCAACCAGGGCTTTGGAAAGAAAGGAAGAGGAGAAGGTTTGGAGCTGAATCCTTCCAGCATCCGCGATGGAGCTACAAAGCTCCTTGAGCTGAACCCTCAGAAGGAGGCACTGAGGGGGACAAAGCAGAGGGAGCTTCTCAGCAGCTGAGCCAGAAGGACGCAGCCCCACATGGACATCCTGCAGAGGGAGGGGCCTCCCTGCCTGGTCTCATTGCATGTGCCCCTTGGAGTCGAGGGGGGGGGAGGAGCCCCCAGCTGTGGTAAACGTTCTGGCTCCCAGCCCAGCCAGTGAAGGAGGAGGGGAGAAGGCTGAGAAGGACACTGATAACCCCCCACCCACCCACCCTCAGTTTCATGCTCTTGGTCTGCCCTTGGATGGCTTTGTTTCTGTGGGGAGGGGGGGTTGCTAGGGACAAGAGGGCTAGCAGGGGCCGTTCCTCACGGAAACCCAAGCCAGAAACAGCAGGAGGTGGGAGAGACTCTGGAGAGCAGCGTTTTAGACCTGAAACTCTGCTGGAAACGGAGGGGCTGGGGGACTTTTAACTGTGGCATGTTCTTAATTCATAGCATGTCTTTAATTTATGTCTTTCATATTGTGTATTTCTTTGTTTTACATCTTTGCTCCTGGTTTTAACACAGGCGGGTGCGATAAAAGTCATCAGAAAACCAGCAGGAGTTTGCAGCTGAAAAGGATCCTCCCAGCATCCATCCCTGATCCAGAAGGACCGAAGGGTTTGTTGGAGAGTTGATGTGCTCAGAAGAAGGAACTGAGGACAAGGCCGAGGGAGCTCCCCACCGACGGAGCAGGGAAGGTCCAGCCCCCACAGTCAGCCCTGCGTCAAAACCTCGCTGTCTGTCCAGGTGAGAGTCTCAGGGCCTCCCTTCCGACTTCGGAGCTCACTGGGCTTCCTCCTGGGGCTGAAGCAACAGCCCTGCCCAGACCCCTCCGTTCCGCACAACCCTCTTCCACCCCCTGCGTCTGCACATCAGAGTCTTCCCCCACCAGCCCTCATGGCCCAAGTTATAGGACATGACCTGGAATTGACACAGCACCTGTCTAGGATGCTGCTGAGTCTCAAATTGGGGACCGAGCTTCATAAAAATAATTATCCTATTGAGACACTATGAGGATCTTTCATTCCAAACCACGTCTGATTCCATCCAGTTCTTCCCCAGTTCCCAGCTCCGCCCCCTCACCCTCGGGTCGCTTCAGCCTTTCTCCCAGGACGTCCTCTCTGGGATGGCACAACCCCCCCTGCCCTGGGCTGCCGCTTCTCTCCGCACAGCACACAGGCCAGGCTGGGGCTCAGCAGGGGGAAGGCGGGAGCCGGGGGAGGCATCGCTGGCTGGGCTCAGCTCTGGTTGTCCCAGGGGTTGGCCCTGCCCATGCAGTTAATAGGGACGAAGTGAAGCGTGTAAAAGTATGCAGAACACGCAGGCATGATTAAAGACGTTGAAATTAACTTCTACACGCGTGCAGGGAGATTTTTATTCGAGAATCCGCAGCAATCCTCCTTCGCGGCAATGATCTGAGTCAGCCATATTGTTAGACCAGACCCATGCGTCGGCCATATTGTTAGACCAGACCATGGCTTCAAGAATGTGACGTCATGGCTTCTCCAGTTATTATAACTCTATGGGTTGTCGTCATCATCATGTCCGCGATGGCACAGAGCAGCTTCCGCTTCTCCTTCCGCAGGCAGTGATAGGAGAAGAGAGAGAGAGAAGCCGGAGGGCGGGAGGGAAGGGAACAAAGAGACGCGATTGGTGCACTGCACTGTCTTTCCGCCTCAGGCTTGCACAGAGCAGTGATCAGGAGGTGACTCAAGCCCTGGCTCTCAAGCGCTTTAGCCCCGGGGCCCATTTTTATAATGATGCTCTTTCAGGACCCACCAAGTTTTACAAGACTTTTTTAAATATAAAGTTGATCTAGAAATAATATTTATTTATTTATTTATTTATTTATTTATTTATTTATTTATTTATTTATTTGCAAAAGAGGTTGATCCATTTCTTGCAACGAGGGAGACGGGCAGCCCAGTCCTAAGCTGCGTTGGAGCAGGCAGGCCGGCAGACCTACAGGGCGACTGGAGCCTCCCCGATGCGCTCCTCAGATCTGCGCCTGCAAAACTATGGGCACAGAATCAAGAAGACCGCATGGCCCGAATCGGGGCTGCACGGCCTGGAGTTGAGGCGTAGGGTGCCGCCTAATGGCTGCTTCCCAGACCCCCCCCCCTCTCCAGGCCGGACCACCCAACCTCCACCCAGTTGTACCCTCCTCCCCACCCAGAGCTGCCCCGGTGCCAGCTCTGTGCTCCCAGGCCAGCACTATAGCTAGCACCGATTTGGTAGCATTAGCCCCGACGCCTTGGTCTCCTTTTTCCCCAGGTTCTTGCCTGGCTCCTGTTTGGCTGGGGATGAGGCTTCACTGCCCCCAGGGCAACAGAATGCGAGACCAAGCAAGAGGGGTGACAAAATGGGTCCCGTGCAAATCCCCTGCTGATCTTCCCAGCGCCCAATCCAGCACAGCAAGGAATGGCAAGGCCGGCCGGCCGGTCAGCCCCATCTCCAACACTGTGTTGGGGAGGCTGGAGCCTCCCTGCAGCAAGGGCACAAAG
>JAJKFI010000406.1:254791-280089 GCA_029204185.1 Lerista edwardsae
ACTGTGCATCTAAGAACCCACACAGGGGAGAAGCCATATAAATGCTTTGAGTGTGGAGAGAGCTTCAGTCATAGCGCAAGCCTAACACTGCATCTAAGAACCCACACAGAGGAGAAACCATCTACATGTTTGAAGTGTGGGAAGTGTTTTAGTCAGCAAGCAGACTTCACTTCACATCAAAGAACTCACGCAGGAGAGAAACCATATCAATGCTTGGAGTGTGGGAAGAGCTTCCATGTGTGCTCAGCCCTGACTTTGCATCAAAGGACCCACACAGGGGAGGAGCCATATAAATGCTTGAAGTGTGGAAAGAGCTTCAGTCAGAAGGGAAACCTGACCGTGCATCTAAGAATCCACACAGGGGAGAAACCAAATAAATGCTTGGAGTGTGGGAAGAGCTTCCGTGTGCGCTCAGCCCTGACTGTGCATCAAAGGACCCACACAGGGGAGAAGCCATATACATGCTTGGAGTGTGGCATGAGCTTCAATGTGAGGTCAAGCCTGACTAAGCATCTAACAACCCACACAGGGGAGAAGCCCTATAAATGCTTGGAGTGTGGGAAGAGCTTCAGTCGGAACAGATACCTGACTTTGCATCGAAGAACCCACACAGGGGAGAAACCATATAAATGCTTGGAGTGTGGGAAGAGCTTCCATGTGCGCTCAGCCCTGACTGTGCATTTAAGAACCCATGCAGGGGACAAACCATATATATGCTGGGAGTGTGGAAAGAGCTTCAGTCAGAACAGATACCTGACTTTGCATCAAAGAACTCACAAAGTGGAAAAAGCATATAAATGCTTGGAGTGTGGGAAGAGCTTCAGTCGGAACAGATACCTGACTTTGCATCGAAGAACACACACAGGGGAGAAACCATATAAATGCTTGGAGTGTGGGAAGAGTTTCTGTCAGAAGGAAAGTCTGATTTTGCATCAAAGAGCCCACATGGGGGAGGAAGCATAAAAATGCCTTGAATGGGAAAATGCCTCACAGCACAATCCTGTACCAGTCCAATATTCGAACAACTAGTACAGGAGCTCCTCAGGGATGTGTGCTCTCCCCGTTGCTCTTTTCTCTTTACACGAATGACTGTACCTCAGTGGATCCCTTTGTTAAAATTCTGAAGTTTGCAGATGATACAACAATCATGGGTCTTATTCATGATGGCGATGAATCTGCATACAGATGGGAGGTTGAACAGCTTGCCCTGCGGTGTGGATGTAACAATCTGGAACTGAATACACTAAAAACAGTGGAGATGGTAATAGATTTTAGAAGGCGCTCCTCTACTTTATCTCCGCTGACCATATGTGGTAGTATGGTATCAGTGGTGGAGTCCTTCAAATTTCTGGGTTCTATAATCTCCCATGACTTGACATGGTCAGTTAACATCAGGTCCATTATGAAGAAAGCACAGCAGAGGATGTATTTTTTGTGCTAAGAAATTTAACCTGCCTCAAGAGCTGTTGATTCAGTTCTATAGAGGAATCATTGAATCTGTTCTTTCTAACTCTGTAACGGTCTGGTTTGGTTCAGCAACTAAACAGGATAAGAATAGACTCCAAAGGACAGTCAAAACTGCAGAAAGAATAATCGGAGTTAGCTTGCCCTCTATGGACGATTTATATATTGCTCAGATGAGGAAAAGAGCAGAGAGGATTGTTGCAGATCACTCTCACCCTGCTCGTAATCTGTTTCAACTTCTTCTCTCTGGACGTCGTTATAGGACATGGTATTTTAGAACAACGAGGCACAAGAACAGTTTTTTTCCCTGTGCTATTGGGCTACTGAATAGCTGATTGTGTTGACGTTTTGGTTTTGATTTGGATAAGTTTACAGTTAGTGGGAGCGTGTTAATGTGATGGTATTATTTATTAGTTTAAGGTATATGTGAGAGCTTTTGGGCTGAAGTAAAATTCCATGTACGATGAATGTCTTGGCCGTGTATGGCCAATAAAATTCTATTCTACACTCTTGCGCCAGTCCAGTGCTGTTGCAAATGTACTGTCAAGAGCATCTGCGCCGTTGAGTTGGGCTCTGGAATGGCGGAGGCAGCAGCCCCGGCCGTGCACCTGTCAAGCATCAGCCAAGCTTGGTTGGTGCAGGGCCTTGCTGAAGGCGTGCCCGATGCATGCAGGGGGTGTAACTGGGCGGTCCAGGGGTTGGTGACGGGGACACACGACGGTCATAGTGCCAAATCCTAAACCCAGTCCCCATCCTCGACGGCCGCGTTTGTTCAAGCTGCTGCTCTGCACGTTCACCTGCAAAACAGCAGGTACAGATGCAAACAGCCCCATAGGGCTGGCTGGGGCTTACCCGGGTGTAAGGGAAAAGCCTCCCCTTGCCCTGAGCTGTGCTGCTGCTGCCTCCTACTGGGCTTACGATGTGGCCCTGCTATGTCGGCCTTACTTGGGATTGTGCTCTCAGTGTGTTCTCATGTTTGACTTCTCGTGAACGAATTCACACCGGGAAAAAACCATTGAAGTGCGGTGAAGATTCTGCCAGAGGAGAAGCCTGGAGGCACATCAAGCCCACACATAGGATCGAGACCTCATCCATGCTACAAAGCAGAGTGGGGAAAAGACATGATTGATGACAACAATGGAGGTTACATTAGAGTTCCCTAAACAAAAATGTTTTGGATACACAAACAAATCAGGAAAATGGCTGGCACACAAATGGAGGAAGGAGAGAGAGGAGAATCAGTTCAAAATTTCAGGAGGCAGAAAAAATTTACCCAGACCAGGAGGATGTACAAAAATCAATTGTAAATTACTTTACAAATGTGTATTATGGTCAGAAGGAAGAACTGGCAAAAATAAAAGAAGATCTTGTTAAGCAAAACTTACCAAAGGTGTCTGAAGAACAAAAATAATATTACATGACAGAATAACAGCTAGAGAAGCGGCTGATGTGATTATGGTGAAGGAAATTGGTGTGTGGGAAGCATTTCAGTCAGCAGGCAACCTTTACTTTACAGTACCGGCTCCAGATGGCTTGACAGGAAAACCATCAAACAGATGCAATATGTAATGAACGATGTCTTACAATATTTTCCAAAAAGGAAAAATTCCAGATTTATGGAAAGAGGCAAATGTGACTTTGATCCCCAAAGAAGGGCAAGTCATGGTCCCTCTTCACCCCTGCACAGTGTCTTTTCTAGTGGCTTCTGCTGGGGGTGTTCCGCATTGTTTTAGATGGTGGGCCCTTTGGGGACAGGGAGCCCTTTAACTTGATTATTAGTGTTATTATTTGCCTGTAAATTGCTTTCTTTTGTGTTGAAAAGCAGTATATAAATACTGTTGATTGATTGATTTGAACGGTATAAAATTATTGACCTCTCTCTTTTTCCCTCCTCCCCATTTCAGTGTTTAGGGGTGCTGGTTTGTGTGATTCTGCTCTTTTCATTTCAGTGTCTAGGTCATTAATAGAAGGTTAACTTACTAAATTTACTAAATTGTCTATTTTTGGATGGGAGACGGAACGGCAGGCTGTGACAAGCTGCAGTACCTGTTGTGGCAAAACAGGGTCACTGTGGAGATGATTAGCCAGTCCGGGAATGTGGTGTGGGAGAAGGCTAGCCGGCAAAAGAACCGAGTCCAGCCTTGAGGACCTGTCAAGGATGGACTTACAATCACCTTCTGAAGCTCACACAGCTTCAATGTCACACAGTCAGAGGAGAGAACCACACTGTGAAGGCAACATCTGGGACTGAGTATTTGGTGAATCATATATTTGTAAAAAAAACCATTGGAAAATGGTGGTGTAGACTAGCCTGCCCATGTAAGCCACCTTGGGCATTTGCTTCGGCATGGGAAAGGCGGGGTATGAATTCTTCAAAAATAAAAAATAAAAAAATTTAAGAAAACAAGTGTGCATAGAGGCAGTATGGGTAGTGAGACGATTGGTTCTTGCAAGGTGGGGCAGATGCCCATGATGGGCGGATGGGGGCCCCATTGAGCTGGGCCTGGTGAGAGCTGCCCTCCTCCTGCTTCTGGAAGTTGTGAGATACACGTGTGAGGGGTAGAGTCGCTAGAGGGATGTTGTTTTCCCTCTCTCACAGCACCAGAACCAGGGAACATCCACTGAAATTGAGTGCTAGGAGAATTAAAAGAGATAAAAGGAAATACTTTTATTTTACCCAGTGGAAAATTAAGCTGTGGAACTCCTTGCCACAGGAGGTAGTGATGCATTTTGGCCTATGTGCCTTCAGTAGGGTATTGGACAGATTTTGGGAGGGAAAGGCCATCGCAGGCTATAACTCATCATGGTTAGTGCAACCTCCTTACTTTAGAGGTAGGCTACCTCAGAGTGCCGGATGCAGGGGGGTGGCAACAAGATGCACGTATCTAGTTGTCTTGTGTGTTCCCTGAGGTATCTGGTGGGCCACTGTGAGATTCAGGAAGCTGGACTAGATGGGCCTTTGGCCTGATCCAGTGGGGCTCTTCTTATGGACAGAGCTCAGTGTGTGCTCAAGCCTGATTATGCATCAAAGAACCCACACTGGGCAGAAACCTTATAAATCAGGGGTCCTCACACTTTTTAAACGGGACCAAGTTTGAAAAAAATATGAGGAAATCCTATCCACACTGCACATATCTTATGCATATTTGTATGGAGGAAATGGAGATACACATATCTCAGGAGTGGCAGAAATGACCTGGGAGGGGGCTGGAAGACCATAAGAACTAGTTTCCCTTTTTGTATCAGGTTTGGATTGGATTCAGATCTCTCTCTTGAGCTGGATTCAGATTGCAGTTGGAGATCTCTCTCCCTCCCCCTCACACACACACACACATTGGATTGGATCTCTCTCTCTCCCCCCCACACACACATTCAGATTGCAGTTGCCAATCTTTCTCTCTCTCTCTCTCTCTCTCTCTCTCACACACACACACACACACACACACAGAGATTGGATTGGATCTCTCCACCACACCACACCACACCCACATTCAGATTGCAGATTGCAGTTCAGATCTCTCGCTCTCCTCGGGCTTGGAAGGCTTGGAGGCTGCTTTTATCGCATGGATCAGAAATGGAGAAAAAGGATCATTTCTGCGGATCAGAAATGGAGAAAAAATGCTGCTCCTGCTGTTGTTTAATAAAATGCAGCTTTAAACTTGAAATCAAGGCAGAATACGTAAAGAATGCATTATAGACCTTCTGCGCTTCCACCTGGCCTAGAACAGTCCAAAACAGAAAACACACCAACAAGTACCTCTCGAAAGCACAGAGAACGAGCATCTGCCTGTGTTGCTCTTACAACCTTGGCTGGGAGGAGGAGTTCAGAACTCAGACACTGCAGCCAGGGAAACAAAAGCCACCGGGTGCCTTCCTTCCCGCTGCGCCCCCCCCCCCGCCATCTCAGATGAGCTGTAGGAGAAGAGGGTTGGTGGGACAGAGAATGGGGTGGGGAGGGGGCCCACAGTGCACGCACAGCTCAGGATGCAGAACAAGTAGTGGAGATTAGCAGAGGGGAAAGGGAAGGCACTGAGACCTCCCTGCACTCGGCCTCGAACCAAGGTCTAAAAAGGGGGGGAGAGAAGGGAGAAAGAGAAGGAACTACCTCCCTGCCGCCTGAGCAATCCTTTCCCCACAGTCCCTCACCCGACTCCTCCTCAGAGGAACGAGGCCTCACATTCTCCCTCCCCAAAATAGCGGGAGAAGAGCACAACTCGACCCAAGCTGCTGAGAGAAGAGCGGAACAACCCAAGTAGCCCCTACCTCCGCAAGTGCGTCTCCCCCCTAACGGACCCCCCACCTGCTCAGGCAGGAAAGCTACTACTCGGCACCATTAACGACTCTTAACGAAATACCTTCAATCAAAGAATGGTGGATAAAAATTTGGACGTTCAGAAATGTAAACTCTTTCATGAACAATTCAAAACAACTCATTGACATTCTGCGTACAAGGGAAAATAATGACATAATGAAAATAACTGGAAGCGAGAGACTTCAACTGATGGTCTAAGAAGGGCTGTCGGAGATATATTTTGTTTATTTTGATATTTTGACTGGGCATGTTGTCAAATGTATGCAATTAGAAATAAATTAGTCCAATGTAAGTAATTAGGCTATACTTGCTATATTTTCTGAAGTATTTATGAATTGTATTTTTGTTTTAGATAAATAAACGTATCTTGCGGGGGGGGGGAGAACCAAGCAACATGTAGCTACTTTATGGGAACTAGATGAGCTTCACTTGAGCCCAGCAGATCCCACACCAAGCAGAAAGCCAGAAACCGGGTTCTTACTGGATAGGAAGCGGGCCTGGAGAATTCAGGAGATTCATCCCAAAAGGGAAAGTTCCATTTGTACGTGTGTAGTTCTTGGAAGATAGAACGTTTCTGTAAAAATTGGAAAAAACTTGAGTTATAGTAATTGGAGAAATCTGGTGACCTAAGAAAGGCGGTATATAAATATAAGTATTATTATTATTATTATTATTATTATGTTAATGACAGGGTGGGAATATAACCAGGACCACCCTGTATAATGGGCTGAGTCCCCAAGGGGGCAGAAGGCTACTTGCTCATATGCCTGTGCATCAATGCGGAAGGCCTACCCGAGAGGAGGGAGAGACCTGCCTGCCGGCTTGCCCATTGTGCAGCTCTCTTGGTCTGTCTTCTGCAGAATAAACTTGGGTCCCTTTCACACTTCAGGCCTGGTGCGTTTCTGATTTGGCTGCACCAGGGACGGACCGCAAGCCTCTTAGGGGCTCTGGCAATTGAGCTAAGGACACAACTTGCCCTGGCAGGCTGTGGCATCGGAGGAGTGGCCGTGGCAAACAGCGGGGCTGACGGCACGTGGCAGTGCTGTCCCTGCTGGGCAAGGGGTGGAAGGAGTGAGAGGGGAGGAAGGACAGGAGAAGGGAGACGAAGAAGCAAGAGGAGGAAGACCAGCAGAAGGGGCAGGATATGGAAGTGGGGGAAGAGGCAGGGGTGCTTGTTCAGGGGGTGGAAGAAGAGGGGCTATAGGCTAAGGGGTTCTGAGCTGTCAGATGGATCAGAAGAGATCTTGGGGTGCAGCTCAATGAAAGTGTCAATCCAGTGTGCGGTGGTGGTTCAAAAGGCCAATTCCCTGCTCCAATATGATTGTGCCATTGTACAAATGGATGGTAACGGCACATCACGAGTATTGTGTATCTTTTTCACCACATCTCAATTGTGGATGTGTTTAAAGGGTATTGGACAGATTTCTAGGGAAAAAAAAGTCCATCTCAGATTACAAACAGGGATAGGTATGTGCAACCACCTGGTGTTTTTTTTAAAGTAGGCTCCTGTGGAATTCACTGTGCAAGGGAGTGGTAACAGGATACAGACATCTAGTTGTGTGCTCCCTGGCTCTGCTGGCTTTAGTTAGTTCCCTCTCTATTGTGCAAAGTTAGCGGTACTGGATGGAGAAAGTTGCAGGTGGGGGTGAGAGAGCAAAAACAAAGAGAACAGAAAGAGAAAAAGTTACATACTTCAGGCAAAAGACTTTAAACAAAAGACTCAAGATGGCTGCACTTTGGTTCAACGGCAACAGTGGCATCCCCTGGGGATAGGTACCTCCCCTTCCCCATGAATACCTAAAACCATGGAGAAGAGGGAACCCTATGTTAAATATGGGGTGCTCCTCTTCCCTTCTCCCCACCCCACCCCCGAGCAAGAAGGTTTTTTAGTGACCCAAATGAAGAATAAAGGTTACAGAAGAACCTCCCAATCCATTTGTTGTGAAAGTTTAGATGTAGAAAATAAGTTTAGATGTCTTTGGCTTGAGACAAAGTTGCAGGTGAAATAATCAAGTTTAATTTTAAAGATTCATTCCACAGCTAAAAGGGCTGTTACCAAAAATAGGCCTAGAATAGTTTCTATCATGGGGATTGCATTTAAAAAGGCAAACAAGCAAACAAGAGAGTATGAGGATCATGATGTTTATTTACACCTGCGCAGGCAGGTCAGTCTCCCTTGAAAGGCAGGGAAAAAAGACAAAAAAATATATACCTTACAAGCCTTTTTATACCCCCCCCTTCTTCCCGAAGTACCTGCTTGGTCGGAAATTACATCATAGGGGCTGGGGCATGAGATGCTCTGAGTTAATTGGGCTTTGAGAATGCCACAACAATTTCAATAAGTGAGGAGGTTCTACCAGCTTGAACCAGCACCTTATCTATTGTGAGGCTTAGCAGCCCTGGATGAGAACAATGAGAGCAAAGAAAGGAAAAAGTTACAAAATTTAGCAACTTTAGACAGGGGACCAAGATGGCTGCACTTCGTTAAGTTGGCAACAGGCAAACCCAACCCATGGCCCTGCCTTAAGAAGTAATGCTGCCGAATTGAAGCCAGGGGGCGGGCTTAGCGGCCATGTTTTTGCACTCAAAACAATGCTGATTCCAAGCATTTCAGATTGCTTTGCGCATACTGTTTAGGACTGAATAGTTTACTCCTGAAGTTAAAACTTACGAAAATAACGTGTGATCGTGTAGAAACATTATTGGTAACCTTATTATGATTTAATATGCACTTACAAGGTGAAATTCCTCATAATTATATTACTGAACACACCCGACGAAATGCTACTTGCTGTTATGTCTATTTAAACTTGGATTGCACTGTTTTGACAGACTTATTTTTTGAAATCTACACAAGCAAAAATAAAACGGTCATGCCCCATAAAAAAAAAAATTCTGTACTCACTGAACGGTAGTTTTATTGAACCGATGTAATGAGAATACATGAATCTTTCCGTGGAAATTAAATCCCATTTTTCATTCAGCGATTCGCACACCCGTATGCAGAACACGCAGGCATGCTTAAAGAGGTTGAAATTAACTTTTACACGCGTGCAGGGAGATTTTTATTCATGAATTCGCGGCAATCCTCCTCCTTCGCGGCAATGATCTGAGTCAGCCATATTGTTATATCATTGCTTCAAAAAAATGACATCATGCCGTCTCCAGGGTATAATACCTCCATAGGCAAACCAAAGAGCCCAGATTTCCCACTCCCTGACCGCTCCCCAACTCCCCACCAGCCAACTGTCCCCCCCTCTCAACTGCCAAGCCTGAAGGTTCCAAACTGA
Organism: Lerista edwardsae; assembly: GCA_029204185.1. Lineage (NCBI taxonomy): Eukaryota > Metazoa > Chordata > Lepidosauria > Squamata > Scincidae > Lerista > Lerista edwardsae. The sequence continues at coordinate 263,858 of JAJKFI010000406.1, forward strand.
CTTTTCCACACTGTGCCCCCTTTTAGCATGTTCACCACATGGATAATGGACGCCGCAAATCAGTCCTTAAACACTGGAGAACTAATTCATTAAGCCCACTGAGGGGAAGCAGCACAGTCCAGGGATCTGGCAAAGAGGCCGGGGTACAAGGTTGGCCCCCTCAGGAAGATTCCCTCCCCACACGAGCCCCAAAGCAGCCTAACAGATTATCTCTGTCTCTCTTCCACGCAGCTCCACAGGGCAGGCAGCAGCACTTGTCCTCTTGCATATCAAGGCCTAGCAGCTGGAAAAGGGCCTGAGAGCCAAAGGAGCCCCATGCTGAGGGAAGGTGCTGCTGACGGGGGGGGGGGGGCTCAGAAGCTTCCAGAAGGCTTTTCAGATCAGGCGAAGCCTCTGCTGCTGGCCCCGAGTGTGTCAGTTCTCCCTCCGGTCCGAGGCTTCGGCCACTGCCCTTCCCGCCTTTTTCCTGGCCATTTGTAGGGAGTGTTTGCACTTTGGCCACTAAACAAGTATTCTGAGGTAAAAGTTTTCTGGAAAAAACCACAGATTGCCACCTGGAGACAGACTGGGCACCTCAGAGGAGGGGAGCTCTCCTGCCAAGTGAGTGGAGCTCACTCTTGGCCACAATCCAGGCGCAGACCCACCGTCCTTCGCCACACCCTGAGTCTCTGGAGCTTCCCTCGCTCCTTTTTCCTCTCACTCGCCCAAGCGTCCCTCCTTCTGAGTTAAGTCCAGTACATAAAAAGTGTGCCCCACTCCCCCATCCTCTTTTCCTCTTTGCAAGGCATACCAAGCCCCTAGTCCACATCAACACCTCGCAAATCAGGCTTTTCAAACGACACATTTTATGCGACAGAAGGCTAACCAGGGACGCAGCACCGCCCCACAGCCTTAACCCTAATGCAGCTATACAAAGGAGTAACAAAGACACCCTCTGAGCATGCGCGGAGTGCTTCCTCCCCACCACAGCAAGGCTCCAATTTACACATCTGGATGGAGGTGCAAGAGTGTCTACATCAGAAAAGCAGGAGGGGGTCACCTAAACCTCTTTTTAAAAGACATTAAGCCTCAACCTCACAGCAGGCTGCGGTGGCTGGGCACGGAGGGCAGGAGCAGCCCCCGGGAGGAGGAGAAGCCGCGGAGACCGTGCAGGAGGAGGACGGGGGGGGGGCGCTGCCTGGCAGGGGAGACGCGCCCCGCTCCGAGCCCAGGAATCGAGCTCCAGCCTCGGTCCTCCGCGAGGGTTAAGCGGAGCGACTCCGGGTTGCTAGAGCGGCGAGGGAGGGGCGTGTGTAAGTTGGAAGGCCACTTCCTGCTCCGCCCCTTCCTTTGACGCCTCCCTGCACGTGTGCGGGCCCTGCAGCTCCTCTGGTGAGTACAAATCGCGATGGCGCCAATGGGCAGTCCCGGGTCTTCCGTGGGTCGCAAAGGCTCGACGAGGAGGAGAGCTGATTTTCGACCGCCCTTCGAGTCCAGGACGGGGCTTTGAGCCGGCTTCACTTCGGATCAGCTCCTGGACGGCATTTCGGGGGTGGGGGCTCGCTGGGGACCGTGTAAGAGCCAGAACAGAAAGGGGGAGGAGGGGCCTCTCGCCGATGAAACGGACGCAAAGAGCAGCAGGACTGGGGGGACGGAGGCGTACCTGGAGGGGGGTCGCAGCACAGAGTTTTGCAGGCAGCCGCTGCCCCTCCTCTGGGCAGCCAACGTAGCCTCTGTTTTGCTTTGGCGATGGGAATGGCTCCGAGGAGGAGGGGGAGCGGCTGCCTGCAAAACTTACTGCTGCGATCCCCTTCTAGGTTCGCCTCTGGTGGGAGAGCCGTTTGACGACCCCCCCCCAGTTAATACTTATCCAGGAGGGGGCGGAACAGGCTGCAAAAGACCCTCCAAACTGACCCTCATTACCGTGCCACAAACAGCTGCTTCTGAGGTGGATATCTGTGAAATGAAGCCCATGCAGGAAGGAAATTGGGTCACCCCCTCCTCAGCCCAGCCCCGTTTTGAACACACACAGCCACTTCTGTCTCCAGGCATCAGACAGACCAGCTCACATAGACTAGGTGGAAGCGAGAAAAGCATTCAAAAGCCCTCAATGCACCCAGCACCACTTCTGGGCTGTAATCAGTGGGGAGCTTATTGGCAGTATTTGTGGGCAAGTCACACGGGGGGGGGGGTCACGCAGAGCTCCACACTGAGGCTTCTCCTGCCCCCGGGAGTGGAAGCAGAATCTGGAGGAGGAGCAGGAAGGTGCCACCCCAATTGCAGGCTAAACCGTGGGTCTGCCCTTGGATGCCTTTGTTTCTCTTGGGGAGGGGGGTGGTAAGGACAGTGAAAACGCGGGAACAGAGAGGGCCAGCAGGATTTTCTTCATGGAAATCGAAGCCAAAAACAGCTGAGGTGGGAGAGGCACTGGAGACCTGAAACTCTGCCAGAAACTGAGGGGCTGGGAGACTTTTAACTGTGGCGTGTGCTTAATTCTTACTATGTCTTTAACTTATGTGTTTCATATTGTGTATTTCTTTGCTTTACATCTTTGCTTCTGGTTTTAACACAGGCGGGTGCGATAAAAGTCATAGGAAAACCAGCCAGAGTTTGCAGCTGGAAAGGATCCTTCCAGCATCCATCCCTGATCCAGAAGGACCAAAGGGTTTGTTGGAGAGTTGATGCGCTCAGGAGGAGGAAGTGAGGACGAGGACGAGGGAGCTCCCCACCGACGGAGCAGGGAAGGTCCAGCCCCCACAGTCTGCCCTGCGTCAAAACCTCGCTGTCTGTCCAGGTGAGAGTCTCTGGGCCTCCCTTCCGACTTCGGAGCTCACTGGGCTTCCTCCTGGGACTGAGGCAACAGCCCTGCCCAGACCCCTCCGTTCCGTACAATCCTCTTCCACCCCCTGCATCTGCACATCAGGCTTTTCCCCCCCAGCTCTCACGGCCCAAGTTACAGGACATGACCTGGAATTGACCCAGCACTTGTCTGGGATGCTGCTAAGTCTCAAATTAGGGACCGAGTTTCATAAAAAAAAAAAAAAGATTGCAGCAAGAGAACTGAATTGTAGAATGGAAAAAAGAGATTTCAAGGAGGGGGCGGGAGATGACTAGGTAGGCAGAGAGGGGAAGAAACAAGGAGAATGTGGTAGAAAGGAGAAGAACGTACAACCCTCGTCCACCCCTTGCATCTGCCACATCTGCATGTCTGGCTTTTGCCCCACCAGCTGTCATGGTCGAAGTTACAGGACATGACCTGGAATTGGCAGGGAGAGATCTTTCTGGGGACACACGCATGTAGGAACATGCTGCAAATCTGTGTTTTCAGAAGTCTGCTATTATTTTAGCAGAATTCTTTGCATTCCCAAGAGAGATCCCCAAGAGAGATCATAAGAACATAAGAAGAGCCCTACTGGATCAGGCCAAAGGCCCATCTAGTCCAGCTTCCTGTATCTCACAGTGGTCCACCAGGTGCCTCAGGGAGTTCTGTGGACAAGGAGATGCTTGCATCCTGTTGCCACTCCCTTGCACCTGGCATTCTGAATTGGCCTACTGTTAATGTAAGAAGGTTGCCCAACCCATCATGGCCTATAGCCCACAATGGACTTTTCCTCCAGTAATCTATCCGTTCCCCTTTTAAAAGCATCTAGGCCAGATGCCATCACCACCTCCAAGCATCTTGTTGTCTCATGCCGCCCTGGAGCACCTGGTGGGTCGCTGTGAGGTACAGGAAGCTTGACTAAATGGGCCTTTGGCCTGATCCAGCAGGGCTCTTCTTATGTTCTTATGTTCTTAATAACTAAATGGTAGAATGAAGAAATAGCAGGAATGGTGTGTCTTAGGCAGGCTTTGGAGAAGCAAGTTTTGCAAAGATATTTCAAGGAGGGGGCGGGAGGTAATTAGAGAAGCAGAGGGGGAAGACACAAGGACAAAGTGGTAGAAAGGAGGAGAGAAGGAAATATCCTTCACTTCGGGAATGCAAGGAATTCTGCTCAAAGAATAGCAGAGTTAAAGCACAGATTTGCAGCACATTTCTCCATGTGTGTGTACAACTGAAGGAAGCCCTATGTATTCAAAGAGACTTACTCCCAGGAAAGTGTGTACAGAACGATAACCTTATGAGCTGATGTTGTCCTGGGCCCGCACTGCTGGTGTCTAGAGTTTGGAGTTGGCTGGATTTTGGAATAATAGATAATCAATCCCATGAGAAATGCTTCCTTTTGCTCTTTTCACTGTTACACCTAAGGCCTCTAGTATTTTTCAGCAGTGTCCGTACAGGTACACACAATAGAGCAGAGAACAGAACTAGCAGCCTGTGCTTGCACTGTAAGTGGGAATGAGCAGAAGAACCGTTTTTTAAAGTCTTGCTCAAAAGTGTCTGGATTCCGCAGTAATCTGGATTTCAGATGTTCAGAGAAGGCTAATCTACCCAGAGAAAGGTTATCCTATTGAGACATTATGAGATTCTTTCCAAACTACGTCTAATTCCATCCATTCTTCCCCAGACTCAGTTCCCAGCTCCGCCCCCTCACCCTCGGGTCACTTTAGCCTTTCTCCCAGGACATCCTCTCCGAGATGGCACAACCCACCCTGCCCTGGGCAGTGGCGTTTCTACAGGGATGGCAAAGCTCTAAGTTTTGCAAGAAGCCTTACCTTGCAGTGGAAATCACTCCTCTCCTGCACCGTTTTAGCCAATCATGGTGTTGCTTACTGGCTACAGCAGCAAGGGAGAGGAGGCATTTACATGACAGGGTAAGGCTTCTTGCAAAACTTAGAGCTTTGCCATCCCTGTAGAAACGCCTCTGGCCCTGGGCTGCCGCTTCTCTCAGCTCTGCACACAGGCCAGGCTGGGGCTCAGCAGGGGGAAGGCGGAAGCCGAGGGAGGCATCGCTGGCTGGGCTCAGCTCTGGTGGTCCTCATCATCGTGTCCGCGACGGCACAGCGCAGCTTCCGCTTCTTCTGCAGGCAGAGATAGGAGAAGAGAGAGAAGCCGGAGGGCGGGAGGTAAGGGAACAAAGAGACGCGATTGGTGCACTGCTCTGTCTTTCCGCCTCAGCCTTGCACAGAGCAGTGATTAGGAGGTGACTCAAGCCCTGGCTCTCAAACACTTTAGCCCCAGGACCCATTTTTATAATGATGCTCTGTCACGGCTCACCAAGTTCTAGAAGACTTTTTTTTGTAAAGTTGATCTAGAAAGAATACTGATATTTCTTTCATTTATTTATTTGCAAAAAATATTGATCCACTTCTTGCCATGAGGGAGACGGGCAGCCCAGTCTGAAGCTACGCTGCATCCAACATTGCTTACAGGATGACTGGAGCCTCCCCAAGGTGCTCCTCGGATCTGCACCCGCTATATTGTGGGTGCAGAACTGAGGAGACCGCGCGGTCCAAATCGGGGCCGCATGGCCTGGGGATGAGGCCTATGATGCGTCCCAGATGCAGCCCCTCTCTGGGCTGGACCCAGTTCCACCCGGTTCCTCCCACCCAGAGCTGCCCCTGCGCCAGCCGAGTTTGGCTGGTGCACTGGTGCTCGCCCTCTGTGCTCCCAGGCCAGTGCTATAACTGGCTCCAGTTTGTTAGCATTAGCGCCGATGCCTTGATCTCTTTTTTCCCCAGGTTCTTGCCTGGCTCCAGTTTGGTTGGGGATGAGGCTTCACTGCCCCAAGGGCAACAGAATGCGAGACAAAGCAAGAGGGGTGACAAAATGGATCCCGTGCAAATCCCCTGCTGATCTTCCCAGCACCCAATCCAGCACAGCTTCGGAATGGCAAGGCCGGCCAGCCAGTCAGCCCCATATCCGACACTGTGTTGGGGAGGCTGGAGCCTCCCTGCAGCAAGGGCACAAAGGGCTCCAGCCTCCCCAAAGCGCTCCTCGGATCTGCTCCTGCTAAACAGGCCACAATCACAATCCCACTGCCGCCCCCCCCCCCCGCAGCATGGAGCCTTCCACACGCCCGCTGGCTTTGGCCGGCCTGCAGCACCAGTCCAGGTGCTCAAGCGGCGACACTCTAACTTAGCGTCCATGCAACGGGCGCACTAGGATTGCACTACCCATGCGGCTGAGCTATGTGCCATGTAAAGAACGTTAAAACGCTCAGGGAGAAACCCCACTGTACAGAACAGAGATAAATGTGTCACATGTGGGAACAGCAGATATTCTGACACTTACCGGTAGGTAACGTGGCATTACAGCTGCTGTGAGGCCTGTCAGAATCCACAGGGAGGCCCCCTCTTGTGGCTTCTCCAGGGAAAGGTTGTCCACTGGGGCTAAGGAAGCGGCCTCCGTCCCAGGGCCAGGCCAGGCTGTACCAGGCGACACTGCCACAACTGTGCGCCTTCTCCACAACAGCCAACTGAGAGTCGGTCACTGAGCGGGGCTGCGATCCTGTGCGACCTTTCCAGCTGTGGCATTCCTGGGGGGATCAGCGGGGCAGACTCCCCCTAGGAGCCACCATATGGTGGGCAGCACCAAAACCCTTCCTCCCACCAATGCCCGTGTGTATTTGTGTGTGTGTGTTTTCCTCTTTGCTTGGCTTTCGTTGTTTCTCAGGCCTTCTGAGGGTCGGGGAGAGAGCGCACATTCTCTCCACTCCCCCCAACTGGGCTCTGAGGCAAAAAATGGCCAAAAAGCAAACTTTCACTTTTCTGTGTACTTGAACTTATCTGGACTTTAGCTTTAGAGGTTCCCCTTCCCTACTGCACTCCTAATCAGGATTCTCTGTCTATTCCAGGGAACCAAAATACAGTCAAGGAGGATCTGCAGGAGCCAAGAGGAGTGTCCTCAGACATGCTTGAAGTAGAGAACGAGACTTTCAGAAGTCAGGACAGAGCAGGGAGACGAGGACTTACCAGCCCCCTCTTTGGAGGACTAAATCTGTCAGGGTTATGACTTCTGCAATGTCCTAATCAAAGAGCAGCATTACAAAGGAAAAAGAAGGGACCAGCCACCAGTTGTAAGCCCAACCTTGATAAAAACAACAAAATCCTCACAGAGAAGAAATCATTCAAATTCTTGAAGTGGAAGAAGAGCTTCAGCACAAGCACACCTATTCCTTCTCATCAAAAGATGCACACAAGGGGGAAAACTGCTCATCAAGACAGAGCAAAGAAGCAGGAGGGAGTCCAGATAGAGAAAGGGAGAAATAAGTCTGCTGTTTCTCAGAGTGATTTCAACAACCTCCCATTGAATCCAGACAAAGAAACTGAAAAGAGGAAGGTGAAATGCCCTCAGTGTGCAAAGACCTTCAACAGCAAATCAAACCTTAAACAACATCAAAGAACCCACACAGGGGAGAAACCATATAAATGCATAGCATGTGGGAAGTGTTTTAGTCAGCAACCACACTTGACTATACATCAAAGAACCCACACAGGTGAGAAACCATATAAATGCGTAGCATGTGGGAAGTGTTTTAGTCAGCATGGATGCTTGACTAAGCATCAAAGAACCCACACAGGTGAGAAACCATGTAAATGCGTAACATGTGGGAAGTGTTTTGGTCATGAAGGAAACTTGACTATACATCAAAGAATACACACAGGGGAGAAACCATATAAATGCTTTGAGTGTGGAAAGAGCTTCAGTGTGAGCTCATACCTGACAAAGCATCTAAGAACCCACACAGGGGAGAAGCCATATAAATGCTTGGAGTGTGGCATGAGCTTCAGTGAGAGCTCAAGCCTGACTAAGCATCTAACAACCCACACAGGGGAGAAGCCATATAAATGTGTCACATGTGGGAAGTGTTTTAGTCAGCAAGGAATCCTCACTGTTCATCAAAGAACCCACACAGGGGAGAAACCATATACATGCTTGGAGTGTGGAAAGAGCTTCATTGTGAGGGCACGCCTGACTGTGCATCTAAGAACCCACACAGGGGAGAAGCCATATAAATGTGTCACATGTGGGAAGTGTTTTAGTCAGAAAGCACACTTGAATTCACATCAAAGAACCCACACAGGGGAAAAGCCATATAAGTGCAAAGCATGTGGGAAGTGTTTTAATCACCAAGAATGCTTGACTTTACATCGAAGAATCCATACTGGGGAAAAACCATATAAATGCTTGGAGTGTGGGAAGAGCTTCAGTGTGAGCTCAAGCCTGACTGTGCATCTAAGAACCCACACAGGGGAGAAGCCATATAAATGCATGGAGTGTGGCATGAGTTTCAGTATGAGCTCAGGCCTGACTGTGCATCTAAGAACCCACACAGAGGAGAAACCATATAAATGTGTCACATGTGGGAAGTGTTTTAGTCAGCAAGGAAACTTGACTTTACATCAAAGAACCCACACAGGGGACAAACCATATACATGCTTGGAGTGTGGAAAGAGCTTCAGTTTGAGCTCAGGCCTGACTGTGCATCTAAGAACCCACACAGGGGAGAAACCATTTAAATGCTTGGAGTGTGGCATGAGCTTCAGTGTGAGCTCAAGCCTGACTGTGCATCGAAGAACCCACACAGGGGAGAAACCATATAAATGTGTCACATGTGGGAAGTGTTTTAGTCAGCAAGGAAACTTGACTTTACATCAAAGAACCCACTCAGGGGACAAACCATATACATGCTTGGAGTGTGGAAAGAGTTTCTGTCATAGGGTAGGTCTGATTTTGCATCAAAGAGCCCACATGGGGGAGGAAGCATAAAAATGCCTTGAGTGGGAAAGAGCCTCAAAGCACAATCATATACCAGTCCAATTCTAGAACAACTAGTACACGAGCTCCTCAGGGATGCATGCTCTCCCCGTTGCTCTTTTCTCTTTACATGAATCACTGTACCTCAGTGGATCTCTCTGTTAAAATTCTGAAGTTTGCAGATGATACAACTATTGGGATATATGTTCCTTTACAAGGTTATGGTATATATTCTGTGGAAAACAGAGTCGATTAAAGCATTGCGGAATTCCCCTGTAAAACAAGCCTGTTTTTCTCTCACACACACTTCTTGCTACTAGACTAAAAGAAGGACTCTGTAGGTAACTTTGTAACAGAAAACGTTCTTTACTCTTGTAACATACTCTGACTGGCTTTGATTAATATAAACTTTTAACTGGTTATATTTACAATTACTGGTTCAGGCTATCATATGCTGGCAATGTCTATATATGGTTACACTGCATTTCATATATAGCTACATTCATGTTCCTGACAGGATTTGTAGAGCTAGTATAAATTGCTCCCTTCTACATGTCAGCAGACAAAAAGACTCAGACTCAACTGACAACTTTGACAGTTAAACCCAACCACACCCATCTGGGCATTCTAAAGAAGTTCTGTCTGACCAATCAAATAGAGATGCTTTTACCATATATACATGCAACACTGCCCCCTCTGGACAGCAAACGGAGTTGCCTATCCAACAACAACAATCATGGGTCTTATTCATGATGGCGATGAATCTGCATACAGATGGGACGTTGAACAGCTTGCCCTGCGGTGTGGATGTAACAATCTGGAACTGAGTACACTAAAAACAGTGAAGATGGTAATAGATTTTAGAAGGCGCTCCTCTACTTTATCTCCGCTGACCATACGTGGTAGTATGGCATCAGTGGTGGAGTCCTTCAAATTTCTGGGTTCTATAATCTCCCATGACTTGACATGGTCGGTTAACATCAGTTCCATTATGAAGAAAGCACAGCAGAGGATGCATTTTTTGCGCCAAGAAATTTAACCTGCCTCAAGAGCTCTTGATTCAGTTTTATAGAGGAATCATTGAATCTGTTCTTTCTAACTCTATAACGGTCTAGTTTGGTTCAGCAACTAAACAGGATAAGAATAGACTCCAAAGGACAGTCAAGAGTGTGTGTGTGTATTATTATTATTATTATTATTATTATTATTAATTAAATTTATATCCCGCCTTTATGCCCGAAGGCACTCAAGGCGGCATTACAATAAACAATAAAAACAACATTTAACATTAAAAACAGTTAAAAACAATATTAAAATACAATTAAAAATTTAAAAAACAATGAGCAACAAGCCCCGTGGATCATAAAATTAATAAGAGTAAAAAGATATAGCCTGTCAACAAAAAGCTTTTTGAAATAAAAAGGTCTTCAGCCCCCGCCGAAATGTTAACAAAGAGGGGGCAGTTCGAAGGGGAGGGTATTCCAAAGTTGGGGGGCCAGCACCGAGAAGGCCCTCTTCCTGGCTGCCGCCCCTCTCACCTCTCCTGGTGGCGGCACAGTCAAAAGGGCCCCCCCAGATGATCTGAGAGTACGGGTAGGAGTATATCGAAGAAGGCAGTCCCTCAAATACCCCGGACCTGAGCCGTAAAGGGCTTTAAAAGTCAAAACCAGCACCTTGAATTGGGCCCGGAACAGAACCGGCAGCCAGTGTAGTCACAGAAGCAACGGCTCGACAGAGTCAAACCGACGTGCCCCAGCAACCACCCGAGCCATCGCGTTCTGTACTAGTTGTAATTTCCGGACCGTCGGCAAAGGCAGCCCCACGTAGAGCGCATTGCAATAATCTAATCTAGATGTCACTAGGGCATGGGTCACTGTGGCCAGGTCTGTGCAGCTCAGGTCCGGCCGCAGCTGGCGAATCAGCCGAAGCTGAGCAAAGGCTCCCCTGGCCACCGCCGACACCTGGGACTCCAGGTGTAGCTGTGGATCCAGGAAAACCCCCAAGCTGCGAACCTGCTCCTTCAGAGGAAGTGCGACCCCATTCAGAGCAGGATGATAGTCCAATACCCGAGCCGTGGATTTCCGAACCAAAAGCACCTCTGTCTTATCCGGATTTAATTTCAGCTTGTTCGCCCACATCCAGCCCCCAACCGCCTCCAGACAGCGATCCAGGACCTCAACCGCCTCCTCAGAATCGGGGAAAGGAGAGATAAAGTTGGGTGTCATCAGCATATTGATGGCACCCCACTCCAAACCCCTGGATGACCTCTCCCAGCGGTTTCATGTAGATGTTAAACAGCATGGGGGATAAGATGGAACCTTGCGGCACCCCAAACCTAAGAGGTCGGGGTGCCAAACAAGCATCCCCCAGCACCACCTTCTGGGATCTGTCAGTCAGGAAGGAGTGGAACCACTTCAAAACAGTGCCTCCAAGCCCCAACCCGGCCAGCCAACCCAGAAGGACACCATGGTCGATGGTGTCGAAAGCCGCCGAGAGGTCCAGCAGGACTAACAGGGTCGCACTTCCCCTGTCCATCCCCCGGCGCAGGTCATCCACCAAGGCGACCAAGGCAGTCTCCGTCCCGAACCCCGGCCTGAAGCCAGATTGGAATGGGTCCAGATAATCAGTTTCCTCCAGTACCCTCTGATGCTGGGACGCCACCACCCGCTCAATCACCTTGCCCAGAAATGGGATATTCGAGACTGGCCAAAAGTTGTTTAAATTTGTGGGAGCCAGGGAGGGTTTCTTCAGGAGGGGGCGGACCACCGCCCGCTTCAAAGCAGGTGGGAGCACTCCCTCCCTCAGAGATGAATTCACCACCCTCCCCGTCCACTCGGCCAGCCCTCCCCGGGCAGCTCTAATTAGCCATGCCGGGCAAGGGTCGAGCGGGCAGGCAGCAGGTCTCACACTCCAGAGAATCCTGTCCACATCCTCAGGCTCTACAAGCTGAAAAGAATCCCAAATGATAGGATAGACAGGTTCCCCGGGGACATCACTAGATATGCCCACAGCAGCATCCAAGTCATGCCGAATCTGATCGACCTTTTCTGCAAAATGTTTAGTGAACTTGTCACAGCGAGCCTCCGTGTGCTCCTCCCCACCAGTAGGGGGGGCAAGATGTAAAAGACTACGGACCACACGGAAGAGCTCAGCCGGATGGTTCTCTGTAGATGCAGTGGTGGCAGAGAAGTGTGCCCTCTTAGCCGCCGCCACTGCCCTAGAATAAGCTTTTAACTGGGGGGTGGGAAGGGGTGCAAAACAAGACGTCCGCCATGTCCTGCTGTGACGCCTGGAGCGATTGGTGCCAGACACGGCACGCGCGCGCCTTGTGGCCTGGCAACAAACATTGCAGGGGTCAGGCCCCCCCCAGCGCCCCCAGGGGTGAGAGTGTGCAGGGGGCCCCACATGAAGATGGCTGAAAATCGTCATCGAGTCCGTAGTTTCTGGGGTCGCCGAGATGAGTGGCGACGCTCCCGACACGGTTGGAGTCTGGGTTCGGCCCCCCCTTGGTGTAGGGGGTGAGAAGGGGTGCGAAACAAGACGCCTGCCATGCCCCACTGAGATGCGTGGAGCGATTGGAGCCAGACTCGGCACGTGCATGCCTTGCGGCCTGGTGACAAACACTGTGGGGGTCAGCACCCCCAGGGGTGGAAGTGCGTGGGGGCCCCCGTGTGAGAATGGTCAAAAACGGATGAAATCAGCGTTGGATCCGTAGTTTCTGGGGTCGCCGAGGCGAGTGGCGACGCTCCTGACACGGTTGGAGTCTGGGTTCGGCCCCCGTCAGCATGGGGGGCGAGAAGGGGTGCAAAACTCATAAACTCTGGAAGATCATTTTGTTACCCGGGCAACGCCGGGTAACAAAAAGCTAGTGATGTTATAAAAGTTCAATACAGTACATGAAGATCAATGTGGTTTTCTGCCAAAAATGGCATTTAAATGACAAAGTAAGAATAGTACTAGATACTTTGGAATATTCTGATAAACATATAGACAAGCAATTACCATTACTATTTTTAGATGCATAGAATTTGAATTGGACCTTCCTAATTAAGTTTATAGAAGATATGGACTTTGGAGAAAATTTCATTAAATGGATAAAATCAAGTTATACATCACAAGTTGCATGGGCAGTGTTGAATGGGGAAGTGACTGAGGCTGCGATCCTACGTTCCTGGGATCCAGTTTCCTGGGAGTAAGCCATTGGGGCTTATTTCTGAGCAGACACGCATAGGATTGGGCCCTAAGGCATTTGAGATTCAAAAACGAACATAACAAGGATGCCTGTTATCATCATTGTTGATTATACTTTCTTTGGAAGTTTTGAGCAGTGCGGGACAGTCATGGCGGCCACTTGAAGGTCAGGGAATGTTTGTTCTCTTATCTCGGAGCTGCACTGCGGCTGCATCGGTGCTGCAAAGGTGGATGGGATTGAGCCTTGAGTTGCTTAGTTAAATTGAAGGAGTTTGGATCATGCACAGGTTTTACAGTAAACAGAAAACAAAAATTCTGTCCTTATTAGGATATTAAGGTGAATGTGCTACCGAAATTGGGATTCCTTTTTCAGACTATACCAGTTCTGCTGATGCACGATTTAAAGAGTGGCAGAAAGACATTTCAAAATTTATTTGGCAAGGGAAGGAACCAAGAGGTCTTGCAGTAACGTAGTAATATTATGTAAGGTCTTGCAGGATGCAAAAGAGAGAGGAGGACTTGGGTTGCCTGACTTGAAAATATATCATGCAGCATGCTGGAGGAGGGGGGGTTGTTGAAAGAAAAATTGTTGTTACAAAATATAAGACTGCTGGATTTAGAATGCTATGATTTGAGATTTAGCTGGCATGTATCTGTGGTGACGTGGTGACGCAGCGGGTTAAATCGCTGCTGCTGGCCTTTCCGACCAGAAAGTTGGGAGTTCAAGACTGCGTGACAGAGTGAGCTCCCGTTGCTTGTCCCAGCTCCTGCCAACCTAGCAGTTCGAAAGCACCTAAATGCAAGTAGACAAATAGGGACCACTTCAGCGGGAAGGGAACAGCGTTCCGTGCACTACGGCGTAGAGTCATGCTGGCCACATGACCACGGAAGATTGTCCTCAGACAAAACGCCGGCTCTACAGGCTTTGAAACGGAGATGAGCACCACCCCCCACCTAGTCATTCACGACTAGACCATTTGGTCGTGGGGAAACCTTTAGATCATCTGGGGGGGCCTTTTTGACTGTGCCGCCACGAGGAGAGGTGAGAGGGGCAGCGGCCAGGAAGAGGGCCTTCTCGGTGGTGGCCCCCCAACTTTGGAATACCCTCCCCTTAGAATTGCTCCCTCTTTGTTAACATTTTGGTGGGGGCTGAAGACCTGAATATTTCAAAAAGCTTTTAACTGTTGACAGGCTGGCTGATTTTTACACTTGATATCTTGATTATATCTTATGATCCACAGGGCTTGTTGTTTTTTAAATTTTAAATTGTATTAATATTGTTTTTAAATTGTTTTTTTAATGTTAAATTCTATATTTTATTGTGTCTTGTTGTGTTGTGATGCCGCCTTGGGTGCCTTCGGGCAGAAAGGCGGGATATAAATCCAATCAATCAATCAATCAATCAATCAATCAATAATTGTTGAATTGAAGAATGATGGTTAGACTTGCATTATGGAGGAACAAATTTGAAAAAGGTTTTATAGTAAATTTCCACTATGGATCTTACCACATGAAGCACATAAGAACTTAAGAAGAACCCTGCTGGATCAGGCCAAGGGCCCATCCAGTCCAGCTTCCTGTATCTCACAGTGGCCCACCAGATGCCTCAGGGATGCACACAAGACAACAAGATGCCTGCATCCTGTTGCCACTTGATTGCACCTGGCATTCTGAGGTAGCCTACGTCTGGAGTCTGGAAGTTGAACTACTCATCATGGCCTGTAGCCTGCAATGGACTTTTCCTCCAGAAAACTGTCCAATCCACTTTTAAAAGCTCCTAGGCTGGTAGTCATCACCAAAGTGTGGCAAGGAGTTCCACAAAATAATGACATGTTGGGTAAAAAATATTTCCTTTTATCAGTTCTAACTCTCCCAACAGTCAATTTTAACGGATGTCCCCTGGTTCTGGTATTGTGAGAGAGGGAAAAGAACATCACTCTATCCATCCCCTGCATAATTTTATACATCTCAGTCATGTCTTCCTTCAGGCACCTTTTTTCTAACTGAAGAGCCCCAAACACTGTAGCCTTGCCTCATAATGGGGTTGCCGCAGCCCCAGGAAAAGAACATCCCTCTATCTACTTTATCTATCCCATGCATAATTTTGTAAATCTCAATCATGTCCCCCTTCAGGCACCTTTTTTCTAGGATGAAGAACTCCAAAAACTGCAGCCTTTATAAGGGAGATGCCCCAACCCAATCATTTTCATTGCTCTCTTCTGCACCTTCTCTAGTTCTTCTTTGAGATGTGGCAACCAGAACTGTACACCAGTTCTGTGTACCAGATTGCCACCAGATTTGTGACAATCCTGTGTTCGCACAAAGGACTTGTGCCGTATTAACTCCAGGTTAGGACTGTGCCCTCAGATATAAAGGTGTGTCCTGGTATCCACTGATTTGGAATCCACGGTTTCAGTTATCCATGGATACTGGGACACCTATTAAAAAGATAGGGGACATTAAACCAATCTCTTTTTTTAACCTCCTTGCAGCAAAATTACTGATGCTCCCCTATTTTTCAAAAGGTGTCCCCAGTTTCAGTTTCAGGAATCCACGGCGGGGTCGGGAATGGAACTCTAGCGGATACGGGGACATGCCTGTATACACAGATGCAATTGATTTTAAAAACAAACTTGCAAATGAAACCTGAAGCTTTTTTCTTGGGTATGATTGATGAACATTTGGGAAAAAATTGAATTTTTATTTTTATATATGACAAGTGGAGTGAAAATAGTTTGTGCACAATACTGAAAACATAAAGAAATATCTTCAATCAAAGAATGGTGGATAAAAGTTTTGGACGTTCAGAAATGTAAACTCTTTCATGAACCATTCAAAACAACTCATTGACATTCTGCGTACAAGGGAAAATAATGAAATAATGAAAATAACTGGAAGCGAAAGAATTCAATAGATGGTCTAACAAGGGCTGTTGGAGATACATTTTGTTTATTTTGATATTTTGACTAGGTATGTTGTCAAATGTATGCAATTAGAAATGAATTAGTCCAATGTAAGTAATTAGGATATACTTGCTGTATTTTCTGAAGTATTTATGAATTGTATTTTAGTTTTAGATAAATAAACATATCTTGAGGGGAAAAAAGAACCAAGCAACATGTAGCTACTTTATGGGAACTAGATGAGCTTCACTTGAGCCCAGCAGATCCCACACCAAGCAGAAAGCCAGAAACCGGGTTCTTACTGGATAGGAGGCGGGCCTGAATAATTCAGGAGATTCATCCCAAAAGGGAAAGTTCCATTTGTATGTGTGTAGTTTCTGTAAAAATTGGAAAAAAAACTTTGGGTTTAACCGCCTTGAGTTATGGTCATTAGAAAAATCTGGTGACCTAAGAAAGGTGGTATATGAATACAAGTATTATTATTATTATTATTATTATTATTATTATTATTATTATTATTA
>JAJKFI010000406.1:280099-294313 GCA_029204185.1 Lerista edwardsae
TATTATTATTATTATTATTATTATTATTATTATTATTATTATTATTATTATTATTATTATTATTATTATTATATTAATGACAGGGTGGGAATATAACCAGGACCACCCTGTATAATGGGCTGAGCCCCCAAGGGGGCAGAAGGCTGCTTGCTTGTATGCCTGTGCATCAATACAGAAGGCCTGGCCCAGAGGAGGGAGAGACCGGCCTGCCTGCTTGCCCATTGTGCAGCTCTCTTGGTCTCTCTTCTGCAGAATAAACTTGGGTCCCTTTCACACCGCAGGCCTGGTGCGTTTCTGATTTGGCTGCACCAGGGATGGAGCACAAGCCTCTTAGGCGCTCTGGCAATTGAGCTAAGACCCAACGTGCCCTGGCTGGCTGTGGCATCGGAGGAGTGGCCGTGGCAAACAGCGGGGCTGACGGCACATGGCAGTGCTGTCCCTGCTGGGCAAGGGGTGGAAGGAGTGAGAGGGGAGGGGGGACAGGAGAAGGGAGATGAAGAAGCAGGAGGAGGAAGACCAGTAGAAGAGGCAGGATATGGAAGTGGGGGAAGAGGCAGGGGTGCTTGTTGAGGGGGTGGAGAGGTGGGGCTATAGGCTAATGGGTTCTGAGCTGTCAGATGGATCAGAAGAGATCTTTGGGTGCAGCTCAATGAAAGTGTCGATCCAGTGTGCGGTAGTGGTTCAAAAGGCCAATTCCCTGCTCCAATATGATTGTGCCATTGTACAAATGGATAGTAAGGGCACATCAGGAGTTTTGTGTATCTGGTCACCACATCTCAAAAAGGAAATTGTGGATGTGTTTAAAGGGTATTGGCCAGATTTCTAGGAGAAAAAAAAGTCCATCTCAGATTACAAACAGTGATGGGTATGTGCAACCACCTGGTTTTTTTTAAAAGTAGGCTCCTGTGGAATTCACTGTGCAAGGGAGTGGTAACAGGATACAGACATCTAGTTCTGTGCTCTGTGATGGTGGCCCACTGTGATATACAGGAAGCTGACTAGGTGGGCCTTTGGCCTGATCCAGTGGGCGTCTTCTTATGTTCTTAGAATAGCAAATTCTGTTTTATTTACCTCAGAATGCCAGACAAAAGGGAGTGGCAATGAGATGCAGGCATCTTGTTCTTGTGTGCTCCCTGCAGCATCTAGTGGGCCACTGTGAGATACAGGAAGCTAGACTAGGTTGGCCTTCAGCCTGATCCAGTGGGGCTCTTCTTAGAATAGCAAATTCTGTTTTATTTATCTCAGAATGCCAGATGAAAGGGAGTGGTAATGAGATGCAGGCATCTTGTTGTCTTGTGTGCTCCCTGAGGCACCTGGTGGGCCTCTCTAAGATACAGGAAGCTGGACTAGATGGGCCATGGCCTGATCCAGCAGGGCTCTTCTTAAGTTCTTAACAGAAATATACCCAGAGCCTCAGGGACCTGACCTCAGTATTCCCAGGGGAGAAATGGACACAGATACAGACTTGCCCTGGTGTTGCCGAAAAAGGGCACAAAATGGTTCTCATTGCGGGGAAAGCATTTAAAAAGACAAACAACCAATAAAACAATACCTGGATTTTCAGAAGGCGTTTGACACAGTCCCCCATCAAAGGCTGCTGAAGAAACTTCATAGTCAGGGAATAAGCGGGCAGGTCCTCTTATGGATTCAGAATTGGTTGAGGGCCAGGAAACAGAGAGTGGGGGTCAATGGGCAATTTTCACAATGGAGAGAGGTGAAAAGCGGAGTGCCCCAGGGATCTCTCTTGGGGCCGGTGCTTTTCAACTTGTACATAAATGACCTGGAGATTGGCATAAGTAGTGAGGTGGCCAAGTTTGCGGATGACACAAAACTTTTCTGGGTAGTGAAAAACAGAAGGGATTGTGAAGAGCTCCAGAAGGACCTTTCCAAGTTGGGGGAATGGGCAGCCAAATGGTAGATGCGTTTCAACGTAGACAAATGTAAAGTGATGCACATTGGGGCAAAAAACCAAAACTTCATCTATAGGCTAATGGGTTCTGAGCTGTCTGTGACAGCTCAGGAGAGAGATCTTGGGGTGCTGGTGGACAATTCCATGAAGGTATCCACCCAGTGTGCGGCAGCAATTAAGAAGGCCAATTCCATGCTTGGGGTCATTAAAAAAGGGGTTGAGAATAAAACAGCCAATATTATCATGCCATTGTACAAATCGATGGTAAGGCCGCACCTGAAATATTGTGTCCAGTTCTGGTCGCCGCATCTCAAAAAGGACATAGTGGAGCTGGAAAAGGTGCAGAAGAGAGTGACAAAAATGATTACGGGGTTGGGGCACCTCCCTTATGAAGAAAGACTGCAGCGTTTGGGGCTCTTCAGCCTAGAAAAAAGGCGCCTGTGGGGGGACATGATTGAGACATACAAAATTATGCACGGAAGGGATAGAGTCGATAAAGGGATGTTCTTTTCCCTCTCTCAAAACACCAGAACCAGGGGGCATCCGCTAAAACTGAGGGTTGGGAGAGTTAAAACAGATAAAAGGAAGTACTTTTTTACCCAGCGGGTAGTTAATCTGTGGAACTCTTTGCCACAGGAAGTGGTGATGGCATCTGGTCTAGATGCCTTTAAGAGGGGATTGGACAGATTTCTGGAAGAAAAGTCTATTGTGGGCTATAGGCAATGATGGGTTGTAGCCTCCTTACACTAGTAGTAGGCTACTTCAGAGTACTGGGTGCAAGGGAGTGGCAACAGGATGCAAGCATCTTGTTGTCTCATGCCTCCCTGGGGCACCTGGTGGGCCGCTGTGAGATACAGGAAGCTGGACTAGATGGGCCTTTGGCCTGATCCAGCAGGGCTCTTCTTATGTTCTTAAAAAGAGTATATCTTTATTACACCTGCACAGGTGGCCTAGTTCCTTGCTCCACTCAGCAAGCAGGGAGAAAGCAAAAGTCCTACAATGCCAAACATCTTCATATCCCTCTCCCCCTCACAAACTGCAGTTTGGTGGGAAATTACTGCGCAGTGGCTGGGACCTGAGAAGCCGTGTGCCAGTTGGGCCTTGAGAATGTGCTGTGGCCATGGATAATGGACGCCGCAAATAAGTTCTTAAACACTGGAGAACTAATTCATTAAACCCACTGGATGAAAGCAGCACAGTCCAGGGATCTGGCAAAGAGGCCGGGGTACAAGGTTGGCCCCCTCAGGAAGATTCCCTCCCCACACGAGCCCCAAAGCAGCCTAACAGATTATCTCTGTCTCTCTTCCACGCAGCTCCACAGGGCAGGCAGCAGCACTTGTCTTCTTGCATATAAAGGCCTTGCAGCTGGAAAAGGGCCTGAGAGCCCAAAGGAGCCCCATTCTGGCTGACAGGGAGCCCCTCAGAAGCTTCCAGAAGCCTTCCCAGATCAGGCAAGGCCTCTGCTGCTGGCCCCGAGCGTGTCAGTTCTCCCTCCGGTCCGAGGCTTCGGCCACTGCTTTTCCCGCCTTTTTCCTGCCCATCTGTAGGGAGTGTTTGCTTTTTGTCCACTAAACATGTATTCTGAGGTAAAAGTTTTCTGGAAAAAAACACAGATTCCCACCTGGAGACAGACTGGGGACCTCAGAGGAGGGGAGCCCCATGGCGGAGGGATCAGCCCTCCCGTCAGGCATGAAGGGCAGGATGGGCTAAAGAGCTCCGCTTGATCGTTTTTTCCTCCCACACCCCCAGCTGGCCTCTTCTTCCCTTCCCGCTCTGTGAGGGATGTGCAGGGAATGAAAAAGTGTTCCCTGCCCACCCTCTTTCCCGTTCACGAGGCACACCAAACCTGACAAAGCTTGAAATATAGAAGACAACGTTATGAATGAATATTGAAAGCTTTACTTCTCAGCTTCTTCTCTTTTTTTCTTCTCCTTCTGATATACTTTTGATGCTATTGGCTTTTAATTAGAAATTAGAGCTATACACTTATATGTAATGTTTACTTTGGCTTCGGATCAAGTTAGCTTTTCTTGAATTTATTAAGAACTGGAATTAATGGTGAAAGATAGAGGCATTTTTATGTGATGGTTTATATCCTTCCAGATGGAAATTGTTATAGCTATGATGTTAATTTTATGCTGAGCAACTCTCTGAACTCTCTCAATACTCCTAATGTTTGATCCTTTGTCTTCCTATCCTTTGTCTTAATTGTTCCTACCTATGTCTTTATGATTATAAAATTTTAATAAAACTTGCTTGATAAGGCACACCAAACCCACAGGACCAAAAACCACTCGAATTAGGCTTTCAAAACAACAAATTTGTTATGTGACAAAAAGCTAACCAGAGTCGCAGCAACGCCCCACAGGCTGGACCTTAGTGCTATTCTGTCTCGACGCCGCTTTCAGCCACCCGCTGGGGCGAGAACTGGGAGAAGCTCCTCTTCGGAGACTGAGTTCCGCGGTGCCCCTCCCCCCGCTTCGTGGTCTGCACATCTTATCAGGTCGGTGGTCAGAAGGCAAAAGGGACCTGCCCAGAGGAGAAGGGAAGGAAATAAGGTCAAGGCCGGCACCCCACCCCCACCCCCCAGGAATCGCAGAGAGGACAGGTAAGAAGGGCGAGAACTGGAAGAAGCTCCTCTTTGGAGACTGAGGCGCCCGGTGCCCCCGCCCCTCCGCCAGGCCAGCCCCCTTCGTGGGGGGAGCACCTCGGAGAGGGGGGCGGCCTCGGAATCGCGGGACCCCCAAGAGACCCGCTTTGCGACGCCCCTTTGACCGGGGACACGCGGTCAGGCTGGGCGTGGAGGGCAGGAGGAGGAGGACGGGGGGAGATGCCTGGCCGGGGAGACCAAGGGGGAGACGCGCCCCGCTCCCAGCCCGGGACTCGCAGCTCCAGCCTCTGCTCTGGGCCGCCCGGCACGCCGAGGGTTAAGCGGAGCGAATCCGCATTGCTAGAGCGGCGAGGGGGGGCGGCGGTGTAAATTGGGAAGCCACTTCCTGCTCCTTTGACGCCTCCATGCAGCTTGTGGCTCCAGCCGCTTCTCTGGTGAGTGCAAATCGCGATGGCTCCGATGGGGAGCCCCAGGTCCGCCGTGGGTCGCAAAGTCTCGAGAGGGGTCGAGGAGGAGGAGAGCTGATGTTTGACTCCCCTTCGAGTCCAGGACGGGGCTTTGAGCCGGCTTCACTTCGGATGGCATTTCGGGGGTGGGGGCTCGATGGGGACCGTGAAAGAGCCAGAACAGAAAGGGGGAGGAGGGGCCTCTCGCCAATGAAAGGGACGCAAAGAGCTGCAGGATTGGGGGGACGGAGGCGTATCTGGAGGGGGATCGCAGCACCATGTTTGCAGGCAGCCGCTGCCCCTCCTCTGAGCGGCCACCGTAGCCTCCGTTTTGCTTTGGCGGTGGGAATGGCTCCGAAGAGGAGGGGGAGTGGCTGCTTGCAAAACTTACTGCTGCGATCCCCTTCTAGGTTTGCCTCTGGTGGGAGAGCTGTTTGAGGACACACATACCCAGTCAATACTCATCCAGGAGGGGGCGGAACAGGCTGCAAAAGACCCTCCAAAGTGACCCTCATTACAAACAGCTGCATCTGTTAAAGATCGATATCTGTGAAATGAAGCCCATGCAGGAGGGGAATGGGGTCACCCCCTCCTCAGCCCAGCCTCGTTTTGAACACGGGGCGTGCGTGCTGCGAGTGGGCGTTGGGGACGCAGCCTTGCAGGGCTGGTCTTCAGGCTTCAGATAGACCAGCTCATAGCGGGAAAAGAAGCATTAAAAAGCTCCCAATGCCCCCTCCCAGCACCCCTTCTGGGCTGTAAGCCAGGACCTACACCGGGGAATGGACAGGGGGAGTGCGTCCCTGTTAGTCCTGCTGGACCTCTCGGCAGCTTTCAACACCATCGACCATGGTGTCCTTCTATTCTGGGTCGGCTGGCTGAGTTGGGTCTTGGGGGCACTGTTCTGCAGTGGTTCTGCTCCTTCCTGGCTGGCAGATCCCAGAAGATGGTGCTGGGGGATGCTTGTTTGGCATCCCAACCTCTTAGGTTTGGGGTGCCGCAAGGGTCCATCTTATCCCCCATGCTATTTAACATCTACATGAAGCCGCTGGGAGAGGTCATCCAGGGCTTTGGGGTGGGGTGCCATCAATATGCTGATGACACCCAACTCTATCTCTCCTTTCCTCCTGATTCTGAGGAGGATCTTTGTCTGGAGGCAGTTGGGGGCGTGGGCAGTTGGGGATGTGGGCGAACAAGCTGAAATTAAATCTGGATAAGACTGAGGTGCTCCTGGTCCGGAAATCCACAGCTTGGGTATTGGTCTACCGCCTGCTCTGAATGGGGTTGCACTCTCTCTGAAGGAGCAGGTCCGCAGTTTGGGGGTTCTCCTGGAATTCCAGGTGGCGGCAGTGGCCAGGGGAGCCTTTGCTCAGATTCGACTGATTCGCCAGCTGCGACGGACCTGGCTGCACGGACCTGGCCACAGTGACCCACACCCTAGTGACATCCAGATTAGATTACTGCAATGTGCTCTACGTGGGGCTGCCTCTGAAGACGGTCCGGAAATTGCAACTAGTGCAGAACACGGCTGCCCGTGTGGTTGCTGGGACTCGTCGGTTCGACTCTGTCGGGCTGTTGCTTCAGCAGCTACACTGGCTGCCAGTTCTTTTCCGGGCCCGATTCAATGTGCTAGTTTTGACCTTTAAAGCCCTTTACAGCTTGGGTCCAAGGTATTTGAGGGACCACCTTCCATCTATTCCTACCCGTACTCTTAGGTCATCTGGGGGGGGGCCCTTCTGAATGTGCCGCCACCAGGAGAGGTGAGGGGGATGGCGGCCAGGGATAGGGCCTTCTTGATGGTGGCCCCCTGACTATGGAATACCCTCCCCTTAGAATTAAGAACTGCTCCCTCTTTGGCAATATTTCGGTGGGGGTTGAAGATTTAAACAAGCCTTTAATTGTTGACAGGCTGGCTGGCTTTTTATATTCTCTCCTTTACATTGGATCCACAGGGCTTGCTTGCTGTTTTAAATTTTAACTGTTTTAAATATTTTTTTAACATCGTTTTTATTGTAAACATTGTGATGTCTTGTATTTTTAATGTTGTAAGCCACCTTGGGTTCCCATGGGGCAGAAAGGCGGGATAGAAATTAAATAAATAATAATAATCAGCAGTGGGGAGCAGATTGGCAGTATTTGTGGGCAAGTTACACAGGGGGGTCACACAGAGCTCCATACTGAGGCTTCTCCTGCCCCAGGAAGTGGAAGCAGAATCTGGAGGAGGAGCAGGAAGGTGCCACCCCCAACTGCAGGCTAAACCGTGGGTCCGCCCTTGGATGCCTTTGTTGCTCTTGGGGAGGGGGGTGGTAAGGACAGTGAAAACGCGGGAACAGAGAGGGCCAGCAGGATTTTCTTCATGGAAATTGAAGCCAAAAACAGCTGAGGTGGGAGAAGCTCTGGAGACGTGAGACTCTGCCGGAAACTGAGGGGCTGGGAGACTTTTAACTGTGGCGTGTGCTTAATTCATAGCGTGTCTTTAATTTATGTCTTTCATATTGTGTATTTCTTTGTTTTACTTCTGTGCTCCTGGTTTTAACACAGGCAGGTGCGATAAAAGTCCTTGAAAACCAGCTGGAGTTTGCAGCTGGAAAGGATCCTTCCAGCATCCATCCCTGATCCAGGAGGACCAAAGGGTTGTTGGAGAGTGGATGTGCTCAGAAGGAGGAGCTGAGGCCGAGGGAGCTCCCCACCGACGGAGCAGGGAAGGTCCAGCCCCCACAGTCTGCCCTGCGTCAGGTGAGAGTCTCAGGGCCTCCCTTCCGACTTAGGAGCTAACTGGGCTTCCTCCTGGGACTGAAGCAACAGCCCCGCCCAGACCCCTCCGTTCCGTACAACCCTCTTCCACCCCCTGCATCTGCACATCAGGGTCTTGCCCCACCAGCTCTCAGGCCCAAGTTACAGGACTTGACACAGCACCTGTCTGGGATGCTGCTGAGTCTCAAATTAGGGACCGAGCTTCATAAAAAAAAAATTGCAGCAATTGAAATAAATTGTAGAATGGAAAAAAAAGATTTCAAGGAGGGGGCGGGAGATGACCAGGTAGGCAGAGAGGGGAAGAAACAAGGAGAAAGTGGTAGAAAGAAGAACGTGCAACCCTCTTCCACCCCCTGCATCTGCACGTCAGGCTTTCCCCCCCAGCTCTCATGGCCCAAGTTACAGGACATGACCTGAAATCTTTCTGGGGACACACACAGTGATGTCATGCAGGGGGTACACGGGGGTACGCGAGTACCGGTTTCTAGGATTACGCCCATTCACCCGCCCACTCGTTGACTCCGCCCCGTGCAACATTTGAATTTCCTGCACGTTTGAGTTGCCTGCATGTTCTCAGAGCCAGGCAGGCAGGCAGGCAGCAAGTGGAGCCTTGCCTTGCCTTGCCACTGAAAAATGAGCTGCTCTGGGGTTTTGGAACTGTTGGGTCACTTTAACATGATGCCAGGCCTCCTTAACGTGTTCTTGGGGTGCTGTGGAATACTGTTGCAACTGTTGGGTCAGTTTAAGATTGTCTGAGGCCTCAAAAAGGGCTTTTTTCATCTCTCTTCTCGACACGACATCACTTCCGGCTTATGTCGTCACTTCCGGTGGGCGGGTCCTGACATGTGCCAATCAAAAGTGAGTACCTGTTGTTAAATCATTTAGATGACACCACTGGACACACACATGTAGAAATGTGCTGCAAATCTGTGTTTTCAGAAGTCTGCTATTATTTTAGCAGAATTCCTTGCATTCCCAAGAGAGATCCCCGAGAGAGATCTTGGGGTGCTGGTGGACAACTGCATGAAGGTGTCGACCCAGTGTGTGGCAGCAATTAAGAAGGCCAATTTCATGCTTGGGGTAATTTAAAAAGGGGTTCAGAATAGAACAGGCCACATCTGGCGTATTGTGTACAGTTCTGATAGAGTGGAGCTGGAAAAGGTGCAGAAGAGAGCAATGAAAATGATTATTGGGCTGGGGCAACACCCTTATGAAGAAAGGCTGCAGCGTTTGGGGCTCTTCAGTCTGTAAAAAAGGCGCCTGAGGGGGGACATGATTGAGATGCACAAAAGTATGCGCAGGAGGGATAGAGTCGATAGAGGGTTCTTTTCCTTCTCACAACACCAGAACCAGGGGACATGCACTAAAACTGAGCATTGGGAGAGTAAAAACAAATACAAGGAAATACCTTTCTAGCCAGCAGGTAATTAACCAATGGAACTCCTTGCCACGGAAGGTGGTGATGGTATCTGGCCTAGATGCCTTTAAAAGGGGACTGGACAGATTTCTGGAGGAAAAGTCCATCACAGGCTATAGGCCATGATGGGTGGTGCAACCTCCTTACATTAATAGTACGCTACTTCAGAATGCCAGGAGCAAGGGAGTGGCAACAGGATGCAAGCATTTTGTGGTCTCCTGGGCTCCCTGAGGCACCTGGTGGACCACTGTGAGATACAGGAAGCTGGACTAGATGGGCCTTCGGCCTGATCCAGCAGGGCTCTTCTTATGTTCTTAACTGACACAGCAGCTGTCTGGGATGCTGCAGAGCCTCAAATTAGGGAACGAGCTTCATGAAATAAATTGCTGCAGGAGAAATAAATGGCAGAATGAAGAAATAGCAGGAATGGTGTGTCTTAGGCAGGCTTTGGAGAAGCAAGTTTTGCAAAGATATTTCAAGGAGGGGGTGGGAGGTGATTAGAGAAGCAGAGAAGGGAAGGCACATGGACAAAGTGGTACAAAGGAGGAGAGAAGGAAATATCCTTCACCTTGGGAATGCACGGAATTCTGCTCAAAGAATAGCAGAGTCAAAGCACAGATTTCTAGCACATTTCTCCATGTGTGTGTACAACAGAAGTAAGCCCTATGTGTTCAAAGAGACTTGCTCCCAGGAAAGTGTGTACAGAACAATAACCTTATGAGCTGACGTTGTCCTGGGCCCGCACTGCTGGTGTCTAGAGTTTGGAGTTGGCTGGATTTTGGAATAATAGATAATCAATCCCATGAGAAATGCTTCCTTTTGCTCTTTTCACTGTTACACCTAAGGCCTCTAGTATTTTTCAGCAGTGTCCGTACAGGTACACACAATAGAGCAGAGAACAGAACTAGCAGCCTGTGCTTGCACTGTAAGTGGGAATGAGCAGAAGAACCATTTTTTAAAGTCTTGCTCAAAAGTGTCTGGATTCCGCAATAATCTGGATTTCAGATGTTCAGAGAAGGCTAATCTACCCAGAGAAAGGTTATCCTATTGAGACACTATGAGGGTCTTTCATTCCAAACCAGGCACAGGCACATGCTAATCTCCCATGCAAATTGGAAGCATGTGCCTGCCCCCCAGTTATATAGGCAAATTGGAAGCATTGCCTGATGGTCTCTGCTCACATGTGGCTTTTTCAGACACTGACTCAGATTTTTGAAAGAGGAGACACAGGGATTTCAAACTGAAGTCAGCAAATGTTAAGAACCAACTACAAAAAAAAACTAAGGCTAAGCTCACCGTGACCTTAAAAGTTATGATTAAAATATGCCTTGGCACTGGAAAAAGGCTTTGAATAGGTGGTGGAAGGTCTGCACTATGAATGTCTTCTTGCCTTGCAGAGCACTGGTTTCCCTGTGGCTTGTCCTAATGGGTAGATCTGGGTTCTGCTGTTGTTTCTAATGGGTAGACCTGGGCTCCTCAGATCTACCGGCAGGGAGCCCAGATTTACTCGTGGCCGTTTCCAATGGGTAGACCTGAGCTCCAGGAGCCCAGATCTACCTGCAGCCGTTCCCAATGGGTAGACCTGAACTCTGGGAGCCCAGGTCTATCCACGGCTGCTTGTGGTGGGTAGACCTGGGCTCCTGTGGGGGCGCACTTCTATTGGGTGCCCCGGGTGTCATTTTGGCTAGGTCCGCTCCTAATCATGGGCTATAGGCAATAATGGATTGTGCAACCTCCTTACATTAGTAGTAGGCTACTTCAGAGTACTGGATGCAAGGGAGTGGCAACAGGATGCAAGCATCTTGTTGTCGATGCAAGCATCTTGTTGTCTCATGCCTCCCTGGGGCACCTGGTGGGCCGCTGTGAGAGACAGGAAGCTGGACTAGATGGGCCTTTGGCCTGATCCAGCAGGGCTCTTCTTATGTTGTTATGTTCTCATGTCTCACGCCTCCCTGGGGCACCTGGTGGGCTGCTGTGAGATACAGGAAGCTGGACTAGATGGGCCTTTAGCCTGATCCAGCAGGGCTCTTCTTATGTTCTTATGTAATGCGAGACAAAGCAAGAGGGGTGACAAAATGGATCCCGTGCAAATCCCCTGCTGATCTTCCCAGCGCCCAGTCCAACACAGCAAGGAATGGCAAGGCTGGCCGGCCGGTCAGCACCATATTCAACACTGCATTGGGGAGGCTGGAGCCTCCCTGCAGCAAGGGCACAAAGGGCTCCAGCCTCCCCAATACGCTCCTCGGATCTGCGCCTGCTGAACAGGCCACAATCTCAATCCCACTGCCCTTAAGAGCATAAGAACATAAGAAGAGCCCTGCTGGATCAGGCCAAAGGCCCATCTAGTCCAGCTTCCTGGATCTCACAGCGGCCCACCAGGTGCCCCAGGGAGGCATGAGACAACAAGATGCTTGCATCCTGTTGCCACTCCCTTGCACCCAGTACTCTGAAGTAGCCAACTACTAATATAAGGAGGCTACAACCATCATTGCCTATAGCCCACAATGGACTTTTCTTCCAGAAATCTGTCCAATCCCCTCTTAAAGGCATCAAGACCAGATGCCATTACCACCTCCTGTGGCAAAGAGTTCCACAGATTAACTACCCGCTGGGTAAAAAAGTACTTCCTTTTATCTGTTTTAACTCTCCCAACCCTCAGTTTTAGCAGATGCCCCCTGGTTCTGGTGCTTTGAGAGAGGGAAAAGAACATCCCTCTATTGACTTTATCCCTTCCATGCATAATTTTGTATGTCTCAATCATGTCCCCCCTCAGGCGCCTTTTTTCTAGGCTGAAGAGCCCCAAACGCTGCAGTCTTTCTTCATAAGGGAGGTGCCCCAACCCCGTAATCATTTTCGTTGCTCTCTTCTGCACCTTTTCCAGCTCCACTATGTCCTTTTTGAGGTGCGGCAACCAGAACTGGACACAATATTCCAGGTGCGGCCTTACCATCGATTTGTACAATGGCATGATAACATTGGCTGTTTTATTCTCAACCCCTTTTTTAATGACCCCAAGCATAGAATTGGCCTTCTTAATTGCTGCCGCACACTGGGTGGACACCTTCATTGAATTGTCCACCAGCACCCCAAGATCTCTCTCCTGAGCTGTCACAGACAGCTCAGAACCCATTAGCCTATAGATGAAGTTTTGGTTTTTTGCCCCAATGTGCATCACTTTACACTTGTCTACATTGAAACTGCCCTTCCCCCACAGCATGGAGCCTTCCTCTCGCCCGCCGGCTTTGGTCGGCCTGCAGCACCGGTCCGGTTGTTCAAGATGCAACGGGCGCACTAGGATTGCACTGCCCATGTGGCTGAGCTATGTGCCATTTAAATAATGTTTAACGCTCAGGGAAAAACCCCACAGTACAGAACAGCAGACAGTCTGACACTTATCAATAGGTAACGTGGCATTACAGCTGCTGTGAGGCCTGTCAGAATCCAGAGGGAGGCGCCCTCTTGTGGCTTCTCCAGGGAAAGGTAGTCCACCAGGGCTAACAAAGCGGCCTCCGTCCCAGGGCCAGGCCAGGCTGCACCAGGCGACAGAGCCACAACTGGGCTCCTTCTCCAGAACAGCTAACTGAGAGTCGGTCACTGAGCGGGGCTGCGATCCTGTGCGACCTTTCCAGCTGTGGCATTCCTGGGGGGATCAGCGGGGCAGACTCCCCCTAGGAGCCACCCTGTGGGGGGCAGCACCAAAAACCTCCCTCCCACCAACGCCCATTTGCGCGTGCGCACGCGTGTGTGTGTGTGTGTGTGTTCCTCTTTGCTTGGCTTTTGTTGTTCCTCAGGCCTTCTGAGGGCCAGAGAGATAGCGCACAGTCTCTCCACTCCCCCCCCAAGTGCGTTCTGAGGCCACAAATGGCCAAAAAGCAAACTTCCACTTTTCTGTGTACTTCTAAGTACACTTATCTGGACTTGCCCTTTAGAGGTTCCCCTTCCCTGCTGCACCCCTAATCAGGATTCTCTGTCTATTCCATGGAGCCAAAATACAGTCAAGGGAGCCAAGAGGAGTGTCCTCAGACAGGCTATCGTGGGCAGCACCAAAACCCTTCCTCCCACCAATGCCCGTGTGTATTTGTGTGTGTGTGTTTTCCTCTTTGCTTGGCTTTTGTTGTTTCTCAGGCCTTCTGAGGGCCGGGGAGAGAGCGCACGGTCTCTCCACTCCCCCCAACTGGGCTCTGAGGCCAAAAATGGCCAAAAAGCAAACTTTCACTTTTCTGTGTACTTGAACTTATCTGGACTTGCCCTTTAGAGGTTCCCCTTCCCTGCTGCACTCCTAATCAGGATTCTCTGTCTATTCCAGGGGGCCAAAATACAGTCAAGGAGGATCTGCAGGAGCCAAGAGGAGTGTCCTCAGACAGGCTTGAAGTAGAGGACGATAGATCGGGGAGACAAGAGGACTTGCCAGCCCCCTCTTTGGAGGACTAAATCTGTTGTTTGTCAGGCTTATGACTTCTGCAAAGTCCTAATCAAAGAGCAGCATTACAAAGGAAAAAGAAGGGAACAGTGTCTTTATTGGAGGCAGCCACCAGTTGTAAGCCCAACCTTGATAAAAACAACAAAATCCTCACAGAGAAGAAATCATTCAAATACTCGGAGTGGAGAAAGAGCTTCAGCACAAGCACACCTATTCCTCCTCATCCAAAGATGCGCACAAGGGGGAAAACTGCTCATCAAGACAGAGCAAAGAAGCAGGAGGGAGTCCAGATAGAGAAAGGGAGAAATAAGTCTGCTGTTTCTCAGAGTGATTTCAACAACCTCCCATTGAATCCAGACAAAGAAACTGACAAAAGGAAGGAGAAATGCCCTCAGTGTGCAAAGACCTTCAACAGCAAATCAAACCTTAGAGAACATCAAAGAACCCACACAGGGGAAAACCCTTATAAATGCTTGGAGTGTGGAAAGAGCTTCAGTGTTAGATCAAAGCTGGCACTACATGAAAGAACCCACACAGGGGAGAAGCCATATAAATGTGTCATATGTGGGAAGTGTTTTAGTCAGAAAGGACACTTGACCTTACATCAAAGAATCCACACAGGGGACAAACCATATACATGCTTGGAGTGTGGAAAGAGCT
>JAJKFI010000406.1:294323-321803 GCA_029204185.1 Lerista edwardsae
ACTGTGCATCTAAGAACCCACACAGGGGAGAAGCCATATAAATGCTTTGAGTGTGGCATGAGCTTCCGTGTGAGCTCAAGCCTTACTGTGCACCTAAGAACCCATACAGGGGAGAAGGCATATAAATGCTTTGAGTGTGGCATGAGCTTCAGTGTGAGCTCAAGCCTGACTGTGCATCTAAGAACCCACACAGGGGAAAAAACATCTACATGTTTGAAGTGTGGGAAGTGTTTTAGTCAGCAAGCAGACTTCACTTCACATCAAAGAACTCACACAGGAGAGAAACCATATCAATGCTTGGAGTGTGGGAAGAGCTTCCGTGTGAGCTCAGCCCTGACTTTGCATCGAAGAATCCACACCAGGGAGGAGCCATATAAATGCTTGGAGTGTGGGAAGAGCTTCATTCAGAAGGGACACCTGACTGTGCATCGAAGAACCCACACAGGGGAGAAACCATATAAGTGCTTGGAGTGTGGGAAGAGCTTCAGTCAGAAGGGACACCTTACTGTACATCGAAGAACCCACACAGGGGAGAAACCATATAAATGCTTGGAGTGTGGAAAGAGTTTCTGTCAGAGGACAAGTCTGATTTTGCATCAAAGGGCCCACATGGGGGAGGAAGCATAAGAATGCCTTGAGTGGGAAAGAGCCTCACAGCACAATCCTATACCAGTGCTGTGCCGGTGCTACACTCTTGCACCAGTCCAGCGCTGTCACAAACGTGCTGTCAAGAGCATCTGTGCCGTAGAGTTGGGCTCTGGAACGGCGGAGGCAGCAGCATCGGCCGTGCACCTGTCGAGCATCAGTGCTTGGTTGGTGCAGGGCCTTGCCGAGGGCGTGCCAGATGCCTGCAGGGGGCGTAACTGGGCGGTCCAGGGGGTGGTGACGGAGACACAGGACGGTCGTAGTGCCAAATCCTAAACCCAGTCCCCATCCTCGACGGCCGCTTTTGTTCGAGCTGCTGCTCTGCACATTCACCTGCACCTGCAAAACAGCAGGTACAGATGCAAGCAGCCCCATAGGGCTGGCTGGGGCTTACCCGGGTGTAAGGGGAACGCCGCCCCTTGCCCTGAGCTGTGCTGCTGCTGCCTCCTACTGGGCTTACGATGTGGCCCTGCTATGTCGGCCTTACTTGGGATTGTGCTCTCAGTGTGTTCTCATGTTTTACTTCTCGTGAACGAATTCACACCGGGAAAAAACCATTGAAGTGCGGTGAAGATTCTGCCAGAGGAGAAGCCTGGAGGCACATCAAGCCCACACATAGGATCGAGACCTCATCCATGCTACAAAGCAGAGTGGGGAAAAGACATGATTGATGACAACAATGGAGGTTACATTAGAGTTCCCTAAGCAAAAATGTTTTGGATGCACAAACAAATCAGGAAAATGGCTGGCACACAAATGGAGGAAGGAGAGAGAAGAGAATCAGTTCAAAATTTCAGGAGGCAGAAAAAATTTACCCAGACCAGGAGGATGTACAAAAATCAATTGTAAATTACTTTACAAACATATATTATGGTCAGAAGGTAGAACTGGCAAAAATAAAAGAAGATCTTCTTAAGCAAAACTTACCAAAGGTGTCTGAAGTACAAAAAATAGTATTACATGGCAGAGTAACAGCTAGAGAAGTGGCTGATGTGATTATGGGGAAGGAAATTGGTGTGTGGGAAGCGCTTCAGTCAGCAGACAACCTTTATTTTACAGCACCGTCTCCAGATAGTTTTATCAATGTTTACCCCTGCAGTATGTAATGAATGATGTCTTACAATATTTTCCAAAAAGGAAAAATGCCAGATTTATGGAAAGAGGCAAACGTGACTTTGATCCCCAAAGAAGGGCAAGTCATGGTCCCTCTTCATCCCTGCACAGTGTCTTTTCTCATGGCTGTTGCTGGGGGTGTTCCACATTGTTTTAGATGGTGGGCCCTTTGGGGACAGGGAGCCCTTCAACTTGATTATTAGTGTTATTATTTGCCTTAAATTGCTTTGTTTTGTGTTGAAAAGTGGTATATAAATACTGTGAATTGATTGATTTGAACGGTATAAAATTATAGACCTCTCTCTTTTTCCCTCCTCCCCATTTCAGTGTTTAGGGATGCTAGTTTGTGCGATTCTGCTCTTTTCATTTCAGTGTCTAGGTCATTAATAGATGGTTAACTTCCTAAATTTAAGAAAACCAGTGTGCATAGAGGCAGTATGGGTAGTGGGACGACTGGTTCTTGCAAGGTGGGGCAGATGCCCAGGATGGGCAGATGGGGGCCCCATTGAGCTGGGCCTGGTGAGAGCTGCCCTCTTCCTGCTCCTGGAAGTGGTGAGAAACGCATGTGAGGGATAGAGTCGCTAGAGAGATGTTGTTTTTCCTCTCTCACAGCACCAGAACCAGGGAACATCCACTGAAACTGAGTGCTGGGAGAATTAGAAGAGATAAAAGGAAATACTCTTTTTTTTTACCCAGTGGAAAATTAAGCTGTGGAACTCCTTGCCACAGGAGGTGGTGATGAATTCTGGCCTACAGGCTTTCAGTAGGGTATTGGACAGATTTTTGGAGGGAAAGGCCATCGCAGGCTATAACTCATCATGGTTAGTGCAGCCTCCTTACTTTAGAGGTAGGCTACCTCAGAGTGCCGGATACAGGGGACTGGCAACGAGATTCACGTATCTAGTTGTCTTGTGTGTTCCCTGAGGTATCTGGTGGGCCGCTGTGAGATACAGGAAGCTGGACTAGATGGGCCTTTGGCCTGATTCTTTTGGACAGAGCTTAGTGTGTGCTCAAGCCTGATTGTGCATCAGAGAACCCACACTGGGCCTTATAAATGTTTGGAGTGTGGAAAGAGCTTCACTGAGAGGAAAAGCTTTGCATCAAAGAATCCACACAGGGGAGAAACCCTATAAATCAGTGGTTCTCAAAAATTTTAGCACCAGGACCCACTTTTTTAGAAAGACAATCTGTCCAGGACTCACCGAAACTGATGTCCTGGCTAGAAGTGCCATCACTGTGACACCATAACCTGCTGCTTTCCTAAGAATGCAGCAATATATTGGGCTATTTCTCAGCCATTTTCTAATAGCAGCGTGAATAAGTATTTACAACCTTGACACAAGCAAGATAGCCGCACAGTTCCCCCCTTTCCTGCATTCTGTCTTCCCATATTTTCAATATGGCTGCTCTAGGTGTTTCACAACCCACCTGAAATTGGCTCGCAACCCACAGGTGGGTCTTGTCCCATAGTTTTGGGAACCACTGCTGTAGAAGCTTGGAGTGTGGAAAACATTTCAGTCAAATTCAACACTGAAAACACATGGAAGAATCCATACAGTGGATAAACTATATAAATGTTTGGAGTGTGGAAAGAGCTTCATTGTGAGCTCATATTTGATGGTGCATCAAAGAACCCACACAGGTGAGAAACACATACAGGGAGTGTGGAAAATGTTTAATATGCAGCATGAACCTCTTTCAACATACAAAAAGTCACACAAGTAATTTCAATACTGTTAAGCATTAAAATCATGTGTACTATAATATAAAAAAGGTAAAGGTTTCCCCACGACCAAATGGTCTAGTTGTGACCGACTGCAGGGGGCGGTGCTCATCTCCATTTCAAAGCCTGTAGAGCCGGCGTTTTGTCCGAGGACAAGCTTCCGTGGTCATGTGGCCAACATGACTCTACGCCGTAGGGCATGGAACGCCGTTCCCTTCCCACCGAAGTGGTCCCTATGTATCTACTTGCATTTAGGTGCTTTCGAACTGCTAGGTTGGCAGGAGCTGGGACAAGCAACGGGAGCTCACTCCATCACGTAGTCTTGAATTCCCAACCTTGTGGTCGGAGAGCCCATCAACAGCAGATTAACCCGCTGTGCCACCACGTCCCTTGCACTATAATATACAACTACTAGCTTTTTGTTACCCGGCGTTGCCCGGGTGTTTATATCTCCCATCCTTGACCCATCCCTGACCCATCTCCCAATTTTGGCTGTTTTCGACCATTTTCACCTGGGGCCCCCGCGCACCCCACCCCCGGGGGCGCTAGGGAGGCCTGACCCCCAGAGTGTCTGTTGCCAGGCTGGAAGGCACGCGCATGGCGAGTCTGGTGCACATCGCTCCAGGTGCTCCAGGAGGGCATGGCAGATATAGTGTCTTGCACCCCTTCCCGCACTCCATGCCGAGGGGGGGCGAACCCGGACTCCGACGGTGTCAGGAGCATCACCGCTCACTCCAGCAACCCCGGAAACTATGGATGCAACGCCGATTTTGGCCGTTTTTGACCATGTTCACTTGGGGCCCCCGCGCACCCCCACCCCCGGGGGTGCTACGGGGGTCTAACCCCCGCAGTGTTTGCCGTCAGGCGACAAGGTGTACGTGTGCCAAGTCTCATGTCGTTTGGTCCAGGCGTTCCAGGAGGGCATGGCGGATGTTGTGTCTCGCACCCCTTCCTGCCCGCCACGCCGAGGGGGGGTGAACCTGAAGTCGCACAGCGTCGGGACCGTCGGCACTCGTCCCGGCGACCCCGGAAACTATGGATTCGACATCGATTTTGGCCATTTTCGACCATTTTTGCACGGGGACCCCCATGAACCCCGCTGGGGTGCTAGGGGCCCCCGACCCCCACAGTGTTTGTGGCCAGGCCACAAGGTGTATGCGTGCCACGTTTCGTGTAGCTCGGTCCAGGCGTTCCAGCAGGGCACGGCAGCTGTTGTGTCTTGCACCCCTTCCTGCCCCCCACGCCGAGGGGGGGTGAACCGGAACTCGCACAGTGTCGGGAGCGTCACCACTCGTCCCGGCGACCCCGGAAACTATGGATTTGACACCGATATTGGCCATGTTCGACCGCTTTCAAGTGGGGCCCCCCATGTACCCCCACCCCCGGGGGCGCTAGGGGGGCCCGAACCCCGCAGTGTTTGTGGCCAGGGTTCTAGGCTTCCGCATGCCGGGTTTGGTGCCAATCGGTCCAGACGTTCCAGCAGGGCATGGCGGACGCTGTGTTTCGCACCCCTTCTTGCCCCCCACGTGGGGGGGGCAAACCGAGACGTCAACTGCATCGGGAGCGTCACCACTCATCTCGGCAACCCCGAAAACTGTGGGTTTGACTCCCAGCTTGGCCGTTTTTGACCGTTTTCATGTGGGGACCCCCTTGGACCCCCACCCCCGGGGGTGCTAGGGGGCCCCAACCCCCACAGTATTTGCGGCCAGGCCGCTAGGCTTCCGCATGCTGAGTTTCGTGCCAATCGGTCCAGGCGTTCCAGCAGGGCATGGCGGACGCTGTGTTTCGCACCCCTTTTTGCCCCCCATGTCGGGGGGGGGCTGAACCCGGACTCCAACGGCATCGGGAGGGTCGCCACTCATCTCGGCAACCCCGAAAACTACAGATTCGACGCCGATTTTGGACGTTTCCGACGATGTTCACACGAAGACCCCTGCGTACCCCCACCCCCAGGGGCGCTAGGGGGGTCTGACCCCTGCAGTGATTCCTTCCAGGCTGCAAGGTACGTGTGTGCCAAGTTTCGTGGCCGTGGGTCAAGGCATAAGGAACATACATACACACCCACACACCCACACACGTCCATTTATATATATATAGATATATATTACAAAACGAACTAGTAGTTCTCAGAAGAAGAAAGGCTACTACATTGATATTAGTAGGTAGGTCTGATGGAAATTATCCATGAATAAGTTGGATAAGTCATAGATGATTTCAAAGAAAGAATATGTGAAACTGATTAGAAATTCAGAATTCTGGACATTTGATGGAATTAGACATTCCAGTTTATCCTTAATAGGATGAAAGTGATACATACGTAGCCAAGTACAGGTGGATCTTCCTTGTTGCTCCTTTTTCTCTCCCTTGGCCAAAGATCTGGAAAGCACAAACGGAGGTTCTTCGTCACACAGCGTGTACTCGGCCTGCAGAATTCATTGCCACAGGAAGTGGAGTTGGTTGGAAACTGGCTGGGATGGCTTTTAAAAGAGGTGTATTTTGTGGAGTTTAGGCTTAGGCTCTGCGGAGGCCAGGCGACACAACCCACAGGGCTGACAGCACATGGCTGTGATGTCCTTGCTGGGCCTTGTGGACTCTACTGGGAGACTTGCGGACTCTACGGCGGTCAGCTGGGACAAGAGTATGGGGGGACGTACTACCCATGGGAAGGATTGGAAGAGGTATGAGAGAGGGAGGAGCAGAAAGGCTAGTGGGGAAAAGGGGGGGAAATATGGGGGTGCACATTGAGGGGATGGAGGGAGAGACCATGAGGAAGGGGGGAGACAGGGAGGGGGCCAGAGGGTATAAAAAGGGGGACTGAAGCAAACAAGGAGAAATAAAAAGGCGCCGGCCAGCCAAGGAGAGGCGGAATCCCGAGGTCAGGAAAGCTGTTAGCCTGGGAAAGGGGCGCTTTCCATTCCGAGAGCCGCGAATGGCTGTGAAGGCAGGGGGGGGCGCTTGACCCAGGAGCGCGGGCTCCTGCAAAACCTCGCATTCCCCCCGCCCCGCTGTGTCTGCATTTATTGCTTGCCCTGCCAGTCGCTCCGGAGGTTTTCACCG
Organism: Lerista edwardsae; assembly: GCA_029204185.1. Lineage (NCBI taxonomy): Eukaryota > Metazoa > Chordata > Lepidosauria > Squamata > Scincidae > Lerista > Lerista edwardsae. Next base: position 300,862 of record JAJKFI010000406.1, read on the forward strand.
GGCTGGGGGCGGGGTGTGTGTGTCAGGATGTCAGCTGCGAGACCCGGGGAACGAGTTGGACGCTTGAGAGGGGCCGAGGTCCGTCCTGGGACAAGCCCGCAGGATCTGCGCCGTGCACGTGGCATCAGGTGCTGCGTATCAGAAAGGAAGCGGAGGAGGGACGCCCGGCCGGGGAGATGCCCGCCTGGGGGCGCTGGGTGGAGACTTTCTGCACGGAGGATGCCTCGCTGACTGGCACGCCGGGGGTTAAAAGGATTCCCTCCAAGGGGAGAGCGAGGGGGCACTTCCTGCTCCGCCCCTTCCTTTGTCTCTCCCGCGCACCCACGTGTGTGGGGCAAGAAGGTTAGATGGACCATCTAACCTCCTTGGTGTGGGGTCCGCAGCTTTTCTGCAGAGTCCCAAGTCCGTTGGGGCGAACGGGGCTCCCAGGGCGGGCGGGCGGGCGGGTGGATGGAAAAGAATCGAGAGGGGTGGGAGAGGAGTCCCCAGCTGTGATGGGGGGCCAGCCAGTTCAGGGAACAGGGAGGGGGCTGAGTAGGGGAACGGCAGCAACCCCCCCCCTTGCATGCTACCGGGGTCTGCTCTTAGATGCCAGGGTGGGGGCGGGGGTTGGGGGAGTTGAGAGGGATCGCGTTAAGCCTGACACGGAGCGTCTCTGGCTGCTTTTCAGCTGCCTTGCATTTCTCAGTCACATTCTGTCTTCACAGTTGTGCTTTCCTGTGCGATGGTCTTTGCTCCTGGCTTGAACAGAGGCAGGTGGGATTAAAATGGCAGGAAAGAGCGCTGGAGTTTGCAGCTGACAAAGATCCATCAGGGCCCCCAAAGCACCCGAAGCCTGTTGGAGAGTCGATGCTCTCAGGAGAAAGCACCGAGGAGGACCAAGCCAGGTGAGCCCTTCCAGCTGACCTGTACTGGGAAGATCCAGCCCCAAACATCTACCTGGCTGAAGATAACCTCCTTGCACAACTTTGACCAGGGTGTGTGGGTCACTTTCCATTTACAGACACAACTGGGTCTCCGCCCAGGACGGAAGGGTCTGTTTGGGGCAGCAGCCCTGCCAAGACACTCCTGTTAGATGCGACCCCCCCCCCGATCTGCAGAGCAGAGGTTTCCGCACATCATCAGTTGTGTCCTTACAAGACCTGGGATCAACAGAGCAGCAGTCTTGCCTGCCGTGTCCTTTCAGTCTTAATAATAATAATAATACATTTATTTATATACCGCTTTTCTTAATATCACTAGATTTCTCTAATGATTGAACTCAAGGCGGTTTACATAGGCAGACTTTCTCACAAACCCGAAGGTTTTTACAATTTACAGAATGTTCTATCTTCCAAGAACAACACTCCTACAGATCTTTCTTTCTTTCTGGATTTAGCCTTCTTTCTTTAGCCACCCGTCTGTTGTCTGCTGGCTGATGAGGCTTCCCTGCTGCCACCAGAGATGCAGCTGATTTCAGCACACTCCTCCTCCCGCAAGGCAGCTGAAACTCAGCTTTTGATCAGCCGCAGTTTCCAAGGTCTGCTGCTCGCAGAGACTTCCGGCAGTCCCGAGCTCACGACCTTGAGCTCTTCAGGTGTTATCTTCGGGCAAACGGAGGCATTAACCCTCTCGGCTAAATCTTCTGCCCAGTCTTCCAGTCTTCTAAGACTGGAAGGGACTTCCAGTCTTAGAAGGCCTGAGGGGGGCGCCTGAGGGGGGACATGATTGAGACATACAGAATTACGCACGGAAGGGATAGAGTCGATAAAGGGATTTTCCCTCTCGCAAAACACCAGAGCCAGGGGGCATCCGCTAAAACGGAGGGTTGGGAGAGTTAAAACAGATAAAAAGAAGTACTTTTTTACCCAGCGGTAGTTAATCTGTGGAACTCTTTGCCACAGGAGGTGGTGATGGCATCTGGCCTAGATGCTTTTAAAAGGGAATGGATGGATTTCTGGAGGAAAAGTCCATCGTGGGCTATAGGCCATGATGGATTGGGCAACCTCCTTACATTAATAATAGGCTACTTCAGAATGCCAGGTGCAAGGGAGTGGCAACGGGATGCAAGCATCTTGTTGTCTCATGTGCTCCCTGAGGCACCTGGTGGGCCGTGTGAGATACAGGAAGCTGGACTAGATGGGCCTTTGGCCTGATCCAGCGGGGCTCTTCTTATGTTCTTATGGATTGGGCTTTGTGAAAGGACAGCAGCAGGAGGACTGAATTCAGGCAGAAAGCGTGGCAGGAACGGCAGGTCTTGGGGGTCTTGGGCCTTGGAGACGCAGGTGTTGCAAAGAGATGTCCAGGAGGGGAAGAAGATGACAGGACAGTCCGAGAGGGGAAGTAACGGGGACCAAATAGCAGAAGGAAGAAGTGGATGGAAGTGAAGCAAGATGTGTGGGGCTCACCCCACGGGGGCATTTCTGGGTCAGAACCAGAGCTGTGGAGCAAATAGGAAGTGACAACTTGCACAAGGAAATGACATTCAGAGCGCAATCCTAACCTGGAGTTAGCCCAGCAAAGTTTGACCGGCTCAAGGGCCACTGTAAAATATGTTTGGACAACTCTCGGGGTCCAGCACACAGGCATGCGCCATCCTGCCTGACTCTTGAGCGCAATCCTGCACCGCCCGTTGCGCCGATGCTACGTCATAGTGTCGGCGCGACACCTCTAGCGCTGACACGGGAGCGCTGATTGGCAGCCCTGCGTCAGCACTAGAGCAGCAGGACCGGCGCTGCAGGCAGTGCCAGCCCTGCTGCACCCGCGCTGAGACTTTCTTGCGCCGACCGAAGCCAGCGGAGGGAGGCTCCGTGTGGAAGCAGCGTGGGGATTGGTGGGAGGGAGGGAGGCAGGGGCAGGACGTGGGCGGGCTTGGGAGATGGCTGTACGCAGCGTTGTCATTCAGCCGGAACGCTGGGCGGGAGGAACGGGTGAGCGGCAGCCGCGGGGGCGGGGAAGACGGCGAAACGGACCGGAACGCAACGGGCGGGCTGCCGCTCACCCGTTCCTCCCGCCCAGCGTTCCGGCTGAATGACAACGCTGGCCGTATGGCCATGTCCTAAGCCTGTCCACGAGGCCGCGCAGCCCCAATTTGGGCTGCGCAGCCTCCTTGGATCTGCGCCCACTCTTTAGCAGGTCCAGATCCAAGGAGCACATAGGGGAGGCTGGCACTGGGTAGGATTGTGCCCTGAAAGTGGTCCGAACGCGCTTTACTGTGGCCCTTGTGCCGGCCAAACATTTGTGGGCTAACTCTGCCAGCCTAACTCCAGATCAGGATTGAACCCTCAAAAAGGGTATGAAGGTCAAAGGCGTCCTATCACTCTTCTCCCTCGCAGGCAGTGGGGTGGCCGTGGGGCCAGGCTGCAGGTCGCCTTCTCTTTCCCATGGGACAGTAACAGCAGTCATGCCGCCTGCTCAGGCAAATTGCAGGTTGGGGGCAACATGCAAGACCCAGCTCACCCACCTTCCATCCCACGTTTGGCAAGTGGCAATGTCACTGTGATGGTTCGAGGGAGAACTCGGTGGGCGTTTCCCCGCAGACCCCACGCTCTGCATCAGGCCGGCTTCTGTCCACTTGGAAAAAGAGAAGCTGGATTTGCCAAATAAACTGCCCGAAAATACCCCGTTGCCCGCATCTTATTTTCTCTTTTCAGACGGATGGATAAAAGAGCAGGTGGGTGTTACCACAAAAGGGTGGGATGTTATTTGTGAGAAGAGACTGTTTGTGGTTTCAGGGACGGGTCACCTTTGAGGAGGTGGCTGGGCGTTTCACGGAAGAGGAGTGCGCTCTGCTGGATCCAGGCCAGAAGCCCTGTATGCGCAAGTCCTGCTGGAGACCGACGAGATTGTGGCCAATCTGGGTAAAGATGTCCTCTCACCCTGGTGGGCAGGTGCCAAAAGCCTGAGCTGCGTTTCGTGTTTCTTGTGCTATAGAAATGAGGCTTGTGGGGCTGGAACTTGTGCCCTGCACATGCCTGCTCTACCTCACTGTTGCCGAGCTGAGCTTGGCCCGATTAACCCTCTTTGAGGATGGTGGCAGAATAGAAATGTCTAGAGCAGGGGTCTCTAAATCCTGGCCCACTGCCGGATTTTACCTGGCCCGCGGCACATGGTGGGGAAGCTTGAACGTTTCGGCCCACAGCAACTTGCTGATGGGCCAGGTACACAGAGCCTTGTGCGAAGAAATGCTTCTGCCAAAGACTGCCACAGAAGGCTCTGCACCTGTGGGGATTTTCTTGGAATCCCTCACAGGTGCAGAATCTTCTGGGTGGATTTTCGGCAGAAGCATCTCCCTGCGCAAAGCTCTGCGGTTACACAGCTCTTACTCAGCACATTGGGAGTTTGCTGCTGCCAAACACTAGATGCATCCCCACCACCGTGAACACCCTCCTGGTTTCTCAGTAGGGCATCTCGCCCCCTTTTGTCCCTCCCCAGTTCCCACTCAAAATTCCTCAAAGGTTTTGAGTCCTTGATCTTTGACTCAAAACCTCATGACTGGGGGTGCAATCCTAACCTGGAGTTAGGCCGGCACAGTTAGGCCAGCCAGTGGCAATTCTACAGGGATGGCAAAGCTCTAAGTTTTGCAAGAAGCCTCACCTTGCAGTGGACATCACTCCTCTCCTGCACTGTTTTAGCCAATCCTCACAGGGAACAGCAACATCTTGGCGTTGCTTACTGGCTACATCAGCACGGGAGAGGAGGGATTTACATGACAGGGTAAGGCTTTTTGCAAAACTTAGAGCTTTGCCATCCCTGTAGAAACGCCTCTGAGGCCAGCAAAGTTTGGCTGGCACCAGGGCCACCGTAAGATGTATTTGTTCCACTCTTGGACTCTGGGGGGAAAGGCGCACATCTGTGTTCTGACCTCTCTGACTCTGAGAATGGTCCAGACATACTTTACAGTGTCCTTTGTGCCAGCCAAACTTTGCTGGCCTAACTGTGCCAGCTGAACTGCAGGTTAGGACTGCGCCCTGGGATGCAGCCAAAATGAGGGGGGGAGAGTGAAAGAGTGTGGCTGCAACTTGTATGCCCCCCCCCAAAAAAAACAAAATCAAGCTGAGTGGAGATGTCCTGATATTTTTTTATTTATTTGCCACTTAACAAAACAGTTAACGCATTGGGTAGCCAAATTGGGCAGGATGGAAAGATTGATATTGGAAGAAAGGAGAAAAATGGGGGAGCATATAGGGGGATTGATGTAGGGAGGAGAAGATGCTGAGATTCTATTATAATTATGGGGTGAGGAGAGAAATCTGGGGTTCAATATTGGGGCTTGCTGTGGGGTGATCTCTCCTCCATTGAACCCTGTTTAAAAATATAAAATGATCTGGCTCTTCTAAATGCCAGTTTTGAAGCAAAACATTACCAAGGACTAAGACAGGCCTGACTTTGCCAGCATTCGGAAAGGACTTCAGTGTTTGGTGGTTTGCAGGCAGAGATAAGTGGGCAGATCTTTATGACAAATGTGCATTGATTGGGAATTTCCTCTGCTTCAGTTATGGAAGGGAAAAGGAAAAGGAAAGTGGACATCGAGCATCGCCAGTTTAAGAAAGAATGGGGCGTAAAGTACTTCTTCGCACAAGCAGGCGTGAAAGCCTTTTGCCTCATATGCCACGATTCTGTGGCGGTTTTGAAGGAGTATAACGTGCGACGACACTACGAGACCAAACATGGACGAAGCCACTCCCAATTCACAGGAGCACAGCGTGTGGAAAAATTGGAATCGTTGCAACGCAGTCGGCTTTCCCAACAAGCTGCTGTTCCGCCGAAAAGTGTTGACAAAGCATCTATAACCAGGGCCATTTACAAGGTAAAAGCATTGGCTAAAAAAGGAAAGGCGTTCACCGATGGAGAGCTCATCAAAGAGTGTACAATGAAGGCAGTGAGCGAGCTATGCCCAGAAAAAGCCAATCTCTTCCATAGTACCTTTCTTGCGTCGAACACCGTTGCTCGTAGAATTGAGGATATTGGCAGCAATACCGTTCACCAAATGGCAGAGAAAGCAAATTTCCCAGTGTTTTCTCTTGCACTTGATGAATCGACAGCTGGGTGTTACACGTCACAACTCCTAGTATTCATTCGTGTTGTCGACAGTGAATTTAATGTCACACAAGAATTAGCATCGCGGTACAGTGTGCACGGCACAGTAACCGGAGAAAACATCTTCAAAGAATTGCAAAAAACTGTGTTGGAATATAACCTGGAGTGGAATACACTCCAGTGCGTGACAGTTGATGGAGGAAAGGACATGTCTGAGATGAAGAAAGGTTTGGTTGGACAAATCACAGAAACTTTTGAACTTGGTGGGTTCTCAAAACCCATGTTTCTGCACTGCCTTCTCCATCAACAAGCATTGTGCAGAAAATATGTGGATATGTCTTGTGTTCTGAAACCTATTGCTTCAACAATGAATTTCATTCTGTCTCATGGGTTTAATCATTGCCAGTTTCGTGAGTTTCTGAAGGAAACTGATACTGAGTTTGTTGACTTGTCTTATACAGCAATTCGATGGCGTAGTTGTGGGAAGATTCTATCACGGTTCTTTCAGCTCAGAAAGGAAATAAATTCATTTCTCACAGAGAAGAATCAGCCAGAACCCCTTCTATCAAACACTGACTGGCTTTGGAAATTGGCTTTTTTTGCAGATTTGACAGGCCATATGAATCGACTGAATCTGAATTTGCAAGATGAAGCAAATTTGATTAGTGATCTATTCACGCACGTCAAGGCATTCAGAGCAAAACTGACGCTCTTTGAAAGACAGATGGAAATTCCGAACTTGGTGCATTTCCCATGTTGTAAAAAATTTCATGAAGAAAATGAAGCAGGATTTCCTTCTTCGTTTGCAACAGAAATCATTAAGGACCTGCAAAAACAATTTCATGACCGCTTTTCTGATCTTGATGAAAAAGCAGATGAAATAAAGCTGTTTCAGAATCCATTTGGCTGCAAGGTTGAAACGCTCCCAAGACAGTTTAAATTGGAAATTATTGATCTCCAGTCAGATGGCATGTTGAAAGACAAGTATAAAGAAGGAAATTTGATCCAATTTTATAAGTCTTTGCCATCTGATCGGTTTCCAAATTTGAAGCAATTTGCTTGTGGATTTGTATCAGTTTTTGGTGCAACATACCTGTGTGTACAAACCTTTTCAGAAAGGAAGCCCATTAAGATCGAGCACATATCGGATTAGCCAAATATGAGCACATTTATCTGATGAGCATTTCAAGTCCTTGCTGGTAATTGGCTCCTCAAACTTGAAACCTCAGTTCAATCAATCAATCAATCAATCAATAGTATTTTTATACCGCTTTTCTACACAAGTTCACAACGCGGTTTACAGGCAAATAATAATAATGAAGTTAAATGGCTCCCTGTCCCAAAAGGGCTCACAATCTTAAAAAAAAAAAATGCAGACCAGCCACTAGAAAGACACTGTGCAGGGGTGAACAGGGACAATTATTCGCCCCCTGCTCAATATAAGAAGAGCATCACTAAAAGATCAATTCCGTCATTTCCATTAATCTTGGCACAAGATGCTTGGGCTTTATATTTTGTTGGTTACAACTGAAAACTCCAGTCGCCAGAATTGTGTTGAGAAGCCAGTTATTTCATGTAAATTTGTAAACTCGAGTGTTGATTACAAAAGAGAAAAAATAGAACTTACTCGTTCTGTCAAATTTTAGTCATTGTTTATTTTATTTATTTATAAAACTAATTTTTTTCAGCCTCTGGATATGTGGAAAATATACGATGTGACCCTCCTACTGAAAGGTTTGGAGAATCCTACATATTTTGGGACATGCCAGGCCTGCAAAACGAGCCACTTCTAACTGACCTTGTGATTCTCGTTCCTCTCTGTGATTCATTTTTAGCTCATTAATTGGTGGTTTGTCCAGGTGCTGCTGCTGGAGGAATTTTGCATGCTCTGCCTATCCTGTCTGTCATTCTTTCTCCAGAGGAATGGGGGATTTATCAGGCTTACCTGAAGGGGTGTGTGTGGTTATCCACCACCTGTGCCTGATGGCATCGGTCAGACACTGCGTTCCGATTGGACAGTTGCACTTGGGGCATGATGGAGGTCTGATCCGGTTACTCTTTTGTGTCATCTTTACGTAGATCTGGAAGCCGGAGTCAATATTATTATTATTTGTTGTTCAGTCGCTAAGTCGTGTCCGACTCTTCGCGACCCCATGGACCACAGCATGCCAGGCCTCCCTGTCCTCCACTAGCTTCCTGAGTTCACCCAATTTCGTGTTCATCACTTCGGTGACACTATCTAACCATCTCATCCTCTGCCGCCCCCTTCTCCTTTGGCCTTCCATCTTTCCCAGCATGAGGATCTTTTCCAAAGAGTCCTCTCTTCTCATGAGGTGGCCAAAGTACTTGAGCTTCAGCTTCAGGATTTGTCCTTCCAGGGAGCAATCAGGCTTGACTTCCTGGATTGGATCTCCTTGCAGTCCAGGGGATTATTTTTAGCATCTGCCTTATGGGCTTGGAGGTCTGGTTTGGCTGGTGTCGGGCAGGGCTTATTGTTCAAAACTGGGAGGGCCAGAATTGGAGGAACTCTGTAGCCATTACCAAGCTAGTTGGCCCTTTAAAGTGTTGGAGCTGCACCAACAGGCCCTGTTGCTGACATCACGTTGGGCTTGTTTGAACACGGTGCCGTCGAAGCACTTTGGAACCTGGGGTTTTGCTCACAATGCTTCGCCACATCCTTGAAGCCAAGATGGAGGACATTATGAGATGCTTTCCTTCATTTTTGTTGTCACGAGCAAATCTTAATGCTTTGTCAATGAAGGACTTTCCTTGTTGCAGGAAGGAGGGAGATCCAGCCAGTCAGCCACAGCCCGATGCCCTGGACCACCAGGTTCCTCTCCTGAACATCCCTCTCGTCCAGTGGCGTTATTCACCCGGTACGCTGGGCGGGACTTACCTTTGAGCGGCAGTCTGCCCATTGCGTCAGCCGTGTTCCACCACTTTCCCGCCCAGGGCGATCAGACCACTTGGGGGGTCAGGGGGGAGGGCACACATCTGTATGCTGGCCTCTCAGACTCCGAGAGTGGTCCAAACATACTTTACGGTGGCCCTTGTGCTGGCCAAACTTTGCTATATTTACCTCAGACTTTTACCTCAGAAATTTACCTCAGAATGCCAGATACAAGGGAGTGGTGCTTGGATCACTCTCGGAGTCAGGGGGGAGGGCGCACATCTGTCTGCTGGCCTCTCGGACTCCAAGAGTGGTCCAAACACACTTTATGGTGGCCCTTGCGCTGGCCAAATTTTGCTTTATTTACCTCATATTTACCTCAGAATTTTAGCTCAGAAATTTACCTCAGAATGCCAGATACAAGGGAGTGACATTTGGACCACTCTCAGAGTTGGGGGGGGGCGCACAGTGATGTCATGCAGGGGGTACGCGGGGGTACGCAAGTACCGGTTTCTAGGATTACAGCTGGCCCTGCCCATTCGCCCGCCCACTCGTCGACTCCGCCCTCTGCAACGTTTGAATTTCCTGCATGTTTGAGTTGCCTGCATGTTCTCAGAGCCAGGCAGGCAGCGAGCGGAGCCTTTCCTTTCCTTGCCACTGAAAAATGAGTTGCTCTGGGGTTTTAACATGATGCCAGACCTCCTTCACATGTTCTGGGGGTGCTGTGGAATACTGTTGCAACTGTTGGGTCAGTTTAAAATCATCTGAGGCCTCAAAAAGGGCTTTTTTCATGTCACTTCCTGCCACGACATCACTGCCGGCTTATGATGTCACTTCCGGTGGGCGGGTCCCGACACATGCCAATCAAAAGTGAGTACCTGTTCTTAAATCATTTAGATGACACCACTGGGGGCGCACGTCTGTGTGCTGGCCTCTCAAACTCCGAGAGTGGTCCAAACATACTTTATGGTGGCCCTTGTGCTGGCCAAACCTTGCTGGCCTAACTCCAGGTTAGGATTGTGCCCTCAGTGTTGTTGTTTTTCTATTTTGTCACGGCACATGCCTTTTCCCCTGTGATATTAGGCATCCAGGGTGATTTTGGAGTGAACTTGGAACGGCTTTGACATGAGTTAGGCTTTTCTCTATTGAAATTAATAAGTGTGCTCTCATTACACAGATTTTCATTGAATGGGTTTTTTTCAGGAACTGGTCAAAGGGGGAAAGAGGTAGTTGCTGGCAAGGATGGGTCGCTCGGCCCACCTAGCAACCAGCAAAGAACTGGGAGACAACTTGTGGTGTTCCTACGGGGGGGGGGGGTAAAACATTAGGTTTTGCAGGACACTGAGCTCCTGTGTAACACGGCCCTTCCCCTTGCCTTCAGAGCTACCCACAGCTATGAGAGCAAAGCTGAGAGCCGCCACGAATGGGGTGTGTGTGGGGCTGAATTTCATAACTTGGAAATTCCACCAACTCCTTGAAGCTGCCGAGATCTTCCTGGATGCTGCTGTCAGCACAGTTAGTCTCAGAAGCAACAGAATGTCAGGGTTGGAAGGGCCCTTCGAGGTCATTCAGTCCAACTACAGGCAACTACAGCATCCCTAACAGGCTTCGGACAGTCCTCTGTATGCATAAGAAGAGCCCCTCTGGATCAGGCCAAAGGCCCATCTAGTCCAGCTTCCTGTATCTCACAGCGGCCCACCAGGTGCCCCAGGGAGGCATGAGACAACAAGATGCTTGCACCCTGTTGCCACTCCCTTGCACCTGGCATTCTGAAGTAGCCTACTATTCATGTAAGGAGGTTGCAACACCCATCCTGGTCTGTAGCCCCATGGACTTTTCCTCCACAAATCTGCCCAGTCCACTTGGCAAGGAGTTCCACAGATTAATTACCCGCTGGGTGAAAAAATATTTCCTTGTATCTGTTCTCACTCTCCTAACCCTCAATTTTAGTAGATGTCCCCTGGTTCTGGTGCCGTGAGAGAGGGCAAAGAACATCCTTCTATCCATCCCATCTTCCTCTTCCTCGCATCTGGCCGAAATCTGCAGTTTCCACCCCTCGGTTCTGATCCTGCCCTCGAAGCCAAAGCGAGACGCCTGCAGAATCTGGGCCAGCCTTGCCACTTCGGATGCCGCTTTTCGGGACGGAGAGGGGAAGGTGTGGGGAGCTGATGCGTCTCCTGTCCAACCGGGGAGAGGTTTTGGGGGGCGGGGGGGGACCTTGCAAGTCTTGGCTCGCTTGGGAGATGCTCTCTAAGGGTAAAAGTGGCGCTCGCAGATTCCTAGAGCGGCAGATGCGGAGGGGGGAGGGTATGGGGGTAATGAATGGGGAAGTCACTTCCGGCTCCCGTCCCCCTTCTTCCTGGGCTTCTGCCGCGCACGTGCGCGAGGTTGGCCGCGCTTTCTGGGAGCTGGAGGGGAGTCCGAGCCGGCTGCAAGTAAGAGGGAGAAAAAGTTGGGGGGACGGAAGGAAGGGAGGGAGAGGAGCCCCCAGGCGGGGAGGGAAGCCCAGGCGCACAGCCCAGCCTCGGAAAGCAGGAGGGGGCCAGAAGACGAAGTGTGGAAATTCCCGCCTAAATGCAACCCCCCCCCCTTGTATTGTATCCGAAGCTTGTATCTGTTTGGGCGCCGCCGCGTGGAGCAACCGGTGGGTGTCTGTTAATGCAGCTGCATGTAATTTTTGAAGCCTCGCACGCATTTTGCATTGCATTTTCCTGCTCGCCAGCTGCCTCGTGCCTGCTTCTGCAGGGCCCTGTCCGAGCCCCGGAGGACCAGAGAGAGAGAGAAACACGGACGGAGGAGGACCCAGCAGGGTCGGTTCCTCGAGATCCAGCCCCGCTCCCTGCGTCCCCCAGTCAGAGCCCCCCCCCCCATGTGCTCTCATGATCATAGCCACAGGGCGACGCCTGGTGGCGATAAGGCCCCTTGTCTGGCTTGATGGAGGAAAAGCAGGATGAGAGTTGAACTGAGGCTGCAAGAAATGTAGCCGGCAGAGCTGCCCTTTTATGGGGCTGAGTCACGTTTTAAGAACATAAGAAGAGCCCTGCTGGATCAGGCCAAAGGCCCATCTAATCCTGCTTCCTGCATCTCATAGTGGCCCACCAGGTGCCCCAGGGAGGCATTAGACAAGATGCTTGCATCCTGTTGCCACTCCCTTGCATCCGTACTCGGAAGTAAAAAAAAAAAGGTAAAGGTTTCCCCACGCCCGAATGGTCTAGTTGTGACCGACTGTAGGGGGCAGTGCTCATCTCCGTTTCAAAGTCTGTAGAGCCGGCGTTTTTGTCCGATCCTGTGGCCAGCATGACTCAACGCCATAGCGCACAGAACGCCGTTACCTTGCCACCGAAGTGCATCTACTTGCATTTTTTTAGATGCTTTCGAACTGCTAGGTTGGCAGGAGCTGGGACAAGCAACGGGAGCTCACTCGCTTGCGGTTGAAAGCCCAGCAACAGCAGATTAACTCGCTAGCCTACTACTAATGTAAGGGGGGGTTGCACAATCCATCAGGGCCTGTAGTCCACAATGCACTTTTCATCCAGAAATCCATCCAATCCCCTCTTAAAGGCATCTAGACCAAATGCCATCACTACCTCCTGTGGCAAAGAGTTCAGAGATTAACCACCCGCTGGGTAAAAAAGTACTTCCTTTTATCTGTTTTAACTCTCCCAACCCTCAGTTTTAGCGGATTCCCCAGTTTTTGCCAGGCAGTTTCCTGGAGGGGAGCGTCGGGGGTAGGGTTAGGGGACAGAAGGAAATAAATCCAGCTGTGTGGGGCTCATGCAACTCAGGGATTTCTGGATCAAAACCAGAGCAATGGGGTGAGCAGGACTCAAAGGGTAACTGTCTTCCCACCTCATTTGTCTCCCCACAGGCCGTGGGATGGTTTTGGGGCCACAGTCCAGGTCACGCCCTATTTCGTGTGGATCAGAAACAGCCGCCATGCAGCCTGTTCAGGTAAGGGGCAGGTCACTAGGGCAGTGTTGCAGAGACGGCTATGGAAGGAGCCTCCCTTTTTCAGAGCCACCTGCGTCCTGCCCTAACTCGAACAGGGGGGGTCGGTAGAGGCACCAGCAACCTACAGCTTGGGGTGACCCAAAGGAGCTCCGTATTTCCTTTAAGAACATAAAAAGAGCTGTGCTGGATCAGGCCTGACAGCTCATGTAGTCCAGCTTCCTGTATTTCACAGTGGCTCACCAGATACCTCAGGGAGCACACACGACCACAAGACACCTGCATCCTGTTGCCGCTCCCTTGCACCTGGCATTCTGAAGTACATTACCAGTATGCTAAGGAGCTTGCACCTCCCATCATGGCCTATAGCAGTGATGGCAAACCTATGACACGTGTGTCAAAGGTGACACGCCACAACATTTGGGGTGACACACCAGCACACCTGACAAAAACTGGTCAGGGTGCTATCCTAACCAGCTTTCCAGCACCGGGGTAAGGGCAATGCGGCCCTGAGGTAAGGGAACAAACATTCCCTGCTCTTGAGGAGGCCTCTGTGACTGCCCCTCCAACTGCAGGATGCAGTACATGCCCCATTGGCACAGCTATGCCAGCGCTGGAAAGTTTCTTTATACAATAGATAACACCACACATGATCGGCCTATATTTTTGAGTAACTAAATGAATATGAAGAATTGTTTCTCTTTCGTTTGGGAGGAGGGGTTGACACACCGGCAGAGTCAAGTTACACATTTTCTGAGTTTCTGACAAGCCAAGCCCAAAAGATTCAGACTATAGGTATAGACTACTGGCCTATAGTCTATGATGGACCTTTCTCCAGATATCTGTCCAATCCCTTTTTAAAGACACCCAGGCCAGATGCCATCAGAACCTCCTGTGGCAAGGAGTTCCACAAATTAATTACCCGATGGGAAATCTAAGAGAGCTGCTGTAGTCAATTTCTGCTCCCCAAACTACCTGATATAGTGTCTGTGCCTCTGAATGTTCACCATCTGCCAACATTGTCTAGACCAGGAGTTCTCAAACCTTTTAGCACCGGCATATACTTTTTAGAATGTCAGTCTATCCGGGACCCGCCGGAAGTGATGTCATTGTGACACCAGAGCCTGCTGCTTTCCTGATAATGCAGCAATAAATTGGGCTATTTCTCTGCCATTTTTGAAGAGCAAAGTGAATCAGAAAGAAAAAAAAGCTTATCTGCAACCTTGACACAAGCAAAACAACCACACAGCCCCCCCCTTTCCAGTGTCCCATCTTCCCATATTTTCAGTATGGCTGCTCTAGGTGCTTTGCGACCCACCTGAAATTGGCTCACGACCCTCAGGGGTCAGGACCTACCAGTGGTCGTGAGCCAATTTTGGGTGGGTCGCAAAGTGCCTAGCGTAGCCATATTGAAAACCACTGGTTTGGGCCCCACTGGTCTAGCCCACGTTCTCACTATTGGGATATATGTTCCTTTCACAAAGGATTTGGTATATATCCTGCGTACTTGAAGAACGGGGAAAGCAGAGTCGGTTAACGCATTGCGGAATTCCCCTGAAAAACAAGTACATCTCTCTCACTCACTTCTTGCTGCTAGATGGAAAAGAAGTACTCTGCAGGCTCTTGGTAACTTTATAACATAAACGTTATTTACTTCTGAAACATATTTAATTCTGCTGGCTTAGATTCAACTTCAACTAGTTACATATATAATTACTGTTTCAAACTATCTTGAACTGGCAATGACTATATATATGGTTACATTATATCTCTGACAGGATTTTATACAGAGCTAGTAATGTTTGCTCCCTTCTCCTTCATGTCAGCATACAAAAAAAAAACACAAGAACCAGTCAACTGTCATCTTTCTACAGTTAAACTGTCATAACCGACCACACCCACCTGGGCATTCTAATCAAGCTGTTTTCTGACCAATCAGATGGAGGTGCTTACTGTTACCGTATATACATGTAACACTGCCCCCTCTGAACAGCAGACGGAGTTGCTTATATATCCAACACTCACCTCGGGCAAGTCATCCTGCCTCCCCACTTTGGTAGCTGTGATCTCTCCATGGGGGCTGCGGCATTTTCCTTCAGGGCCTTGAGTTTTGTATGGGGCTGGCATTTGTCCCATCAGAAAAAGAAGAAAAACGGACCCCCAAGTGGTCTAATATAGGAGAGGTGAGGGGGATGGCGGCCAAGAACAGGGACTTCTCGGTGGTGGCCCCCCGACTTTGGAATACCCTCCCCTTAGAGTTAAGAACTGCTCTCTCTTTGGCAACATTCCGGCGGGGGCTGAAGACTTTTTTATTCAAACAAGCCTTTAACTGTTGACAGGCAGGCTGGCATTTTTTACATTCTATTCTTACATTTTAAATTGTGGGATCCACAGGGTTTGTTGTTCTTAAATTTTAACTGTTTTTTAGTATTGCATTTAACATTGTTTTAACTGTATATATTGTGGATGATTATGTTGCTTTTAATGTTGTAAGCCGCCTTGGGTGCCCTTGGGCAGAAAGGTGGGATAAAAATTAGTTAATTAATTAATTAATAATATAGCCGAATATACTGCAAAGCCCAGTTTGTCCCACTTCATTTCCCCTTCCAGGATGTGTTGAAAAGGGCAGCGGGAGGGGATGTGGGGAAATGATTGGTGTGGAGCTGATAATCTCTTTTTTCAGGGTCCGGTGTCCTTCGAGGAGGTGGCTGTGCGCTTCACAGAGGAGGAGGGGGCTCTGCTGGATCCAGGCCAAAGGGCTCTGTACCGCGATGTCATGCTGGAGACTCATGGGATCGTGGCCTCTCTGGGTAAGGATGACCTTTTTCTTGGTGGACCGGAACTCAGCCCATCTTACTTGCTTCTCACTGCCAGGATTGCAGCCTGACAATGGGGTATGAGAGGCTGGCCCAGACAATGCCTGTGTGGCTTACTGCTGCAGATCTGAGCTTGACATGCTCATGCCATGACATGTGTTTCTACATAAGAACATCAGAGGAGCCCTGCTGGATCAGGCCAAAGGGGGCCCATCTAGTCCAGCTTCCTGCATCTCACAGTGGCCCACTAGATGCCTCAGAGAGCTCAGAGCTAGCATCCTGTTGCCACTCCCTTGCACCTGGCATTCTGAAGTAGGTTGCACAAACCAACATGGCCTGTAGCCCACGATGGACCTTTCCTCCAGAAATCTGTCCAATCCCCTTTTAAAGGCACTTAGGCCAGATGCCATCACCACCTCCTGTGGCAGAGCCATGAATGGCTGTGAAGAGGGGGGGAATGGACTACTTTACCTAGGAACTCAGCCTCCTGCAAAACTTAGCATTTTGCAGGAGGAACATTTTCCTCCTGCACTTTCCTCTAGGAACGCCACTGATCCAGACCCTTAGCCCATCTATCTCCGTCTACACAAACTGACAGCAGCTCTCTGGGGATTCAAGCGGGGACCTCTCCCAGCCCTACCTGGAGATGTTGACAGGGATTAATGATGATGATGATGCAAGTATTTATATACCACCTTTCTTTGGCCATTAGATTGCTCCTCTGGCTTTAATTCAAGGCGGTTTACATGGGCAGACTTTATCTCTAAACCCGCAAGGGTTTTTTACAAATTACAGAGAAGTTTTATCTTTCAAGAACTACAACATACAGAGTCCCCTCTTCTCATGAGGTGGCCAGAGTATTTGAGCTTCAGCATCAGTATTTGTCCTTCCAAGGAGCAATCAGGCTTGACTTCCTGGAGGATTGCCTGATTGGATCTCCTTGCAGTCCTGGGGAATAGCCTATAACAGTGATGGTGAACCTTTTGGGCTCGGTGTGTCAAAACTTTGGAAAACGCTTGACTCTACTGGTGTGTCAACCTCCACTCCCCAAAAAAAGAGAAACAATTCTTTATATTCATTTATATAAACCAAAAAGACAGTCCAATCATGTGTGGTGCTATGTATTATATAAAGAAACATCAAATAATTGCAAAACTGAGTAAAACAAACTCATTTTTTTGTCAGGTATTGGTGAACGCTGGTGTGTCACCCCAAACGTTGTGGTGTGTCCCCTTTGACACGCATGTCATAGATTTGCCATCACTGGCCTAGAATCAGGTCGCTTTGGAAAGTCTCGGCATTCTGCACTTGGCAGCATCTCACCTCCTTGTTTCCTTTCTATTCCAGAGGAATTTCCCAAGCCTGCCTTCATTTCCCAGTTGGAAGAAGGGGAGTCTGCATTTGTCCAGGTTGTCCAGGGAGGCAGGAAACCGGAAGGTAATTTGCTTTTCACAATAATGCAAGACGAGATTTTGCTTCTTGCAGGGGGTGGGGAGTGAAATCACAAATGGGAAAGCACCACCATACAAAATAACAGGTTTTTAATTGGATAATATGAGTGGATAATTTTTTGTTGGATAACGTGAAACTAAAACTGCCTGGGAGGATCCGGAGAATCCCCTGTTGTGGCTTCTGCAAGGAAACGTTGTCCACCAGGGCTGGCAGAGCGGCAACATCCATCAGCTCGCAACATGCCGAGGAACCACAACTGTGAATTGGAAAATGGATAATGGAGCAGGGCTGCAATCCTACACATTTTCCTGGGAGTAGGTTTCAATGTATCCATTGGGTTTACTTAATAATAAGATAACCTTTATTGGCATATACATACAAAATTACATTTTCCTTAAAAGGCATCAGATTGTCTCACCAAAATTTAATCGGTCGCTCCTGAATTAACGATAATAATACAATTTAAAAAGGCAGCGACCTTGTTAATTATGACAGGGTCATTAGACTCTAAAAGGCTTCTCAGTCTTGCTTGGTCAGGTGCTTTGGGAAGAGTAGAAATGACCTGGTCAAGTAATTGGTTCCGAAAATCCGAAAAACAGGGACAGTGGAAAAAGGCGTGCTCTAGGGTCTCAATTTCTTTCATAGCACAAGAACACATGCGCTCCAAAAAAGGGATTCCCTTGAATCTGCCTCTTAGCACTGCTGATGGTAGAGCGTTACAACGTGCTAATGAAAATGCTCTTCTTAGTTGAGGCTTTTCTATCATGGCTAAGTAGGATGGCAGTTTCCATTGGGTTTACTTCTGAGTATACATGGCCAGGAGGTACTTCAGCGGCCCCACTTCTCTATTGCACTGCTCATCAAGATTCTCCTGACGAAGATTCTCATCAGAATCACCACAGGCGGTGGTGATGGCATCCGGCCGGGGTGCCTTTAAAAGCGGATTGGACAGATTTCTGGAGAAAAAGTCCATTGTGGGCTATAGGCATCGTGGGCAACCTCCTTACGTCAGACGTAAGCTACTTCAGAATGCCAGGTGCAAGGGAGTGGCAATGGGATGCAGGTGTCTTGTTGTCTCATGTGCTCCCTGAGGCATCTGATGGGCTACCGTGAGATACAGGAAGCTGGACTAGATGGGCCCTTGTCCTGATCCATAGGGCTCTTCTTATGTTCTTAGGATAGCAAATGCTGTTTTATTTTTACCTCAGAGGTTTACCTAGAATGTCAGATACAAGGAAGTGGCAACGAGATACAGGACTCTGGTTGTCTTGTGTGCTCCCTGAGGCATCTGGTGGGCTACCATGAGATACAGGAAGCTGAACTAGATGGGCCCGTATCCTGATCCAGTAGGGCTCTTCTTATGTTCTCTCTCTGTTCCAGGAAGCAACAGACAAGATAATGAGCGGTCGAGGGAACCAGGTGGAGAGTCACCAGAAACAACACTCCAGAAAGTGACCTTCAGAGACGAAGACGTATCAGGGAGGCAGGAGGAAAGCCCAGCATGTGTCTACAGGAGAAAATCCATTTTGCAGGGTTATGACAAACATGAAAACCAAATCCAACAGGAGCATCCCAAAGGGAAGAGAAGAAAGAAGCATCCTTTGCATGAGGAGACAATCAGTTGTAAATCCAGCACTGATAATCACAGTAAAATCTACACAGGGAAGAAATTAATGAACTGCTCTGAGAACAGAAAGAGATTTAGCGCAACCACACATCTTAATTCCCATAAAAGGATCCACACAAAGGAGAATCCTGCACATCAAGATGGATCAAAGAAACAGGAGATAAACCAGACGGAGAAATGCAGAAATAAACCTGATGCTCAAAAGGGTCAGGATTTCGATATCATCTCAGACTATTCAGAAAGAGAAACTCGAAAGAAGAATGAAATATACCCTCAGTGTGAAATGATCTTTAGCGGTAAATCAAAACTTACAAGACCTCAGAACACCCACAGAGGGGAGAAGCCATATCAGTGCTTGGAGTGTGGAAAGAAATTTACTCAGAGTGCACACCTGACTTCACATCGAAGAACCCACACTGGAGAGAAGCCATATGCGTGTTTGGAGTGTGGAAAAAGCTTCAGTGTGAGCACAAGTCTGACTGTGCATCAAAGATCCCACACAGGGGAAAAACCATATAAATGTTTGGAGTGTGGAAAAAGCTTCAGTATGGGCACAAGCCTGACTCTACATCAAAGAACCCACACAGGGGAGAAACCGTATAAATGCTTGGAGTGTGGAAAGCGCTTTAGTGGTACCTCGCATCTCATTTCACATAAAAAAAGCCACACAGGGCAGAAACCATATCAATGCTTGGAGTGTGAAAAGAGTTTCAGTCGGATGTATACCCTGACTGTACATCAAAGAATCCACACAGGCGAGAAGCCATATAAATGCTTGGAATGTAGTAAGAGTTTCACTGATAGCTCAAGTCTGACTGTGCATCGAAGAACCCATACAGGGGAGAAACCATTTAAATGCTTGGAGTGTGGAAAGAGCTTTACTGTGAGCTCAGCCCTGACTGTGCATAAACAAATCCATACAGGTGAGAAACCGTATAAGTGCTTGGAGTGTGGAAAGACCTTCAGTGGGCATTCACACCTGTCTGTGCATCAAAGAACCCATACCGGGGAGAAACCATATCAATGCTTGGAGTGTGGGAAGAGCTTCACTCGGAGCGCTAGCCTGACTGTGCATCAAAGAACCCACACAGGGGAGAAGCCATATCAATGCTTGGAGTGTGGAAAGAGTTTCAGGGTGAGTGGGAAACTTACTGTCCATCAAAGAACCCACACAGGGGAGAAACCATACAAATGCTTGGAGTGTGGAAAGAGCTTCAGTGTGAGCTCAAATCTTACTACACATCAACGAACCCACAGAGGGGAAAAACCATATAAGTGCTTAACATGTGGAAAGAGCTTAAGTGATAAGAAAAGTCTAAAACTGCATCAAAGAACCCACACAGGAGAGAAACCCTATAAGTGCTTGGAGTGTGGAAAGAGCTTCAGTGTGCACAGCAGCCTGACTCTGCATCGAAGAATCCACACAGGAGAAAAACCACATACATGCTTGGAGTGTGGAAAGTGTTTCACGGCGATTGGAAGACTTACTATCCATCAAAGAAGTCATACTGGAGAGAAACCATTTAAATGCTTAGTGTGTGAGAAAAGCTTCCGTGTGAGTTCAAGTCTGACTGTCCATCAAAGAACCCACACAGGGGACAAACCATATCAATGCTGGGAGTGTGGAAAGCGCTTCAGTCAGAGGCCACACCTGGCTGTGCATGAAAGAACCCACACAGGAGAGAAACCATACAAATGTTTTGAGTGTGGAAAGAGCTTCCGTTTGAGTAACAGCCTGACCTCACATCAAATAATTCACACTAGGGAGAAACCATAGAACTGCCTTTAATGTGGAAAGAGCTTTTATTACTGCATAGCCCTTCTCATAAAAAAGCTTGCCTTGGACTGGAAACCATGTAAGTGATTGTGCATTCAGTGAGAGTACGAGCCTAATTTTCTGTCAAAGTAGAAATGGCTAACTGGACAAAGAAGCTTGTTTTAAAGAGATGACATTTTATATTTTGCAGTGGGAAAGCAACTATCCCTCCTGCTTGGCATCTTTTCCTGTGGCTGTTACTTGCTTCTCTTCATTGTCTTTTTAATTGTGAGCTCTTTGAGACAGGGAACTTTGTATCAATTTATTAGGCGGAGTATACTGCTCAGTGAACTGCTCTTGTTGAAAAGCATTATATCAATTTTTGTAGTAGTAGTAGTAGTAGTAGTAGTAGTAGTAGTAGTAGTAGTAGTAGTA